>JBBMOY011640292.1:0-13710 GCA_037951405.1 Platydemus manokwari | reverse complement strand
AATTTTGCAATTCGCTTGGAATTCCTTTATTTACTGGTTACTAGTTTGTTGGTGCCCTCAGAGTATAACATAACCATTTTTAATAACTATAATCAATTAAAGAAAAATATTATTTTAATCGTTTATCAACAAATTTTATTATTGATTCGATAATTTGGATAAATATTATTTATATATTTCTCTCATTAATACCAATATTACACATAAATTACACTCCACTATTTGATTTCAAATCTAAATAAAGATAGAAATATGATGGGGATAAAATGTTATAATCAATGGCGATACCAATAAATCATTTTATTTATCAATAATTATAATCTTTTATAAATCGATAATGATTGATAAGAATCGTTTTGATATAATCGATAAACAGAACTCACTGAAATGATTCATTGAAACCGACAGCTGTAAACATAACCTTTAAAACTCCCGATTGAGGATATTCGATGAGATGATATTCCAAATACTTTGGTATCGTATAAATAATCAACAATACCAAAATAGCTACGAGAATTTTGGCACTAACTTTACGAGAACAAATGATTTTAGAATGGAAACCAAATTTTAAATAAAGAAATCGATCGACCAGAATGGCCACTGTGATCCAGACCTGTAAAAGAAAACAATGTTTGTCAATTTATCTTTATTATTGTTATTATTGATTGATTTGAGATCACAAATGCTATATCACAGTAGGTACATAATAATGAAGTTATATAAATAAAAGCATTCTAGTAGAAATAACCGCAAAACCAGTTGATGAAGTTTAAATCTAAAGTGAATATCAGCTATTGATGAGAATACCCTGAAAAGATACACAACATCTATTATTATTTATTTGTATTCACAAATAGTTTACATTATTTTCCATATAGATTATACATTCAGTTTTTTGAACATTTAGAACACCCAATACTTTTCAATAAAGTTTTACCTCAACGTTTTCCCATATATAGATGGAACTTCAATACTTTTCGGATCAGTAGGAGACAGTTATTGAAAATATATACATAACGTAAAATTAAATTCCACTTATTTGTTCATAATTAAAACCTTCATTAATATTACGAATTGTCTACAGTGGTGATATGGTCAACTGGTAGAAAAAAGCTATTGAAGAATATCAAATTGGTGCCTACAGAAGATAGATTAATAAAATCAATGGATTTGATAAGAAAGAGTCCGATAGAATTGCTTAATACAATGCTATAGATAAAATGAATTTTCATATGGAATGATAAAACTGATAGTAAAATATGGTAACTGATGATAATATTATTATTAATTATTATTATCGTTAGGTTTGCGATTAACCTTAAATATTTTGACTTATCTATTATATTATATTTTTATTGTCCTGATATACTAACAATGACTGGAAAACAAATTCAGATGTAAGAATGGATAGATTAAATTGAATTCTGCTTTATTTATAAATAGAATTTATAATGACATAATATTTCCAAAAATATCATTATATAAAATTAATATTTATTAAAATAAATTTTGTGTTTCACATCTAACCTTTGATTAAAATTTGCAGAAATGCATTGGAAAATAGAATTTGCGACACACATCATGACCTTGATGAAGGGATATGTTATCGAATTGTAAAAAATTAAAATCGTCATTGTATCAATGGAAACGGTGATTATTTTGAAAATGAAAATTGAAAGTGAAAAATCTTAATAAATTGAGCCATGAGGTGGGGTTAAAAATCATTCAAATAATATTCAATAATAATTTTTATTTTATTTTATTTTCATTAATAGATTATATTTAATAAATTTATTTTATTTTATGGTAATAAAATTAAAATTTAAATTTAATCGCCTCATTTACAAGCATCTCAAGCTGGTTCTTCACAGCTAATCTCAATATGAACGAAATGAAATAAAATATTATCAATACAAATATTATAATGAAATATGTTGTGAGAAAATCAGAGCAAATTGTGCGGATATAGATAATCCGTTTGATATATTTTAACATGTCATATCCATAGAAATAAACTAGTCATAACAACAGTGTATCCATAGCAACCTAATAAGAATTGTCAAATTTATTGATATATTAAAATGACAAATTAACGGCCATATGAAATATCAAAAATAACCAGCGAAAAACAATTGCCATCATCGGAAGATCAAATTAATAAATTGCAAATTTGATATTTCTTTATTGTTGCTAAAACAGAAAACGTCAAAAACAGATTAAAATTAATTGCAATAAACGTAGTTCACACGAAAAAATCAGCAATATTATATATATATGAATGACCAGAAAAACCACCAAAAGCAAATGTCACGTGATGAATGGCATAGTGGTAATCATAGACCAAATAACAATGAGTCTATAACAATCATTTTAGAGCGAAACAAGTAGACATATATATGATAATGATGATGAAACAATAACCTCATTGTTATATGAAATGTTTATATCTCATTACGAGCAAATACATCAATAAATAAATAATATCCATCTCCAGTATCCATATCCATGTTAACATATATATATATCATATAGCTATTTATTGGCCGGCCATAATGAGAGAGAATGTGTTACAATTGTTGATATTATTTTCCATATCAATTACCATTAAATCACTACTGTGTGAACATGAATTATAAATCAATCCAATATCATCAAAACCGTAATCCAATTTTTCGAAAATGAAAATTCTTTGTGTTTGACAATCAATATTTGTCAAACAAGCACCAATGAATTATTTTTTGTCAATTTTTCTATTCTATTCCATTCCATTCACAATTGATATAAGCGTTATTATAACAATAATTATAATAATGATAATAATAAAATTATTGTCTCGATCAATGCCTTTATTAGTCACTGCTATTAATCAGCCTTTTACAAATCATCGGCCGATTAAATTTGGCGATATTATTTTTACTTTTTCTATTTGATTATTTCTTCAAAACATCAAATATAAACAAGCTATTAAAGATATTGAATTTCATAAAATGATTTCATCGATTTTATAATTGATAATATTGTGCTGATGAGAATCGTCATCGGAAAATTGCAGAAATATGGGCATTAGTAATACATGTTCTCTCTACAACACAACACAATATTGCATACTCATTAATCGATAGATAATCAACCAATCAGATTGAATCTCGCCGACTCTATAAAATGAGTTTAACACAACAAATCGAAATAAACATGTAAGCATGTAAGCATTGGAAAATATTTCTTGAGATTTCCGGTGAACAAAGAAGTATAGGTTTTCATTTTTGCAAACAATATTTTTTGTATTATTGGAAAATAAAAACCAAAATAAAATAATTATTCCAATTAATTTTTATTTCAATAATAATATAATGTTAGAAAAGCAAAAATTTTGATAAAAATGAAAAAGCT
The DNA here is from genome assembly GCA_037951405.1 of Platydemus manokwari. NCBI lineage: Eukaryota > Metazoa > Platyhelminthes > Tricladida > Geoplanidae > Platydemus > Platydemus manokwari. The sequence continues at coordinate 10,320 of JBBMOY011640292.1, read as the reverse complement.
TGAATAAAAATAATAAATATAATGAAATAATTACCGAAAGCAACTCCATTAATTGCATGGTAGGTAATCCGTGAGGTATAAAATAAGCTGTGAAACGAGCATACATATCTAATTGTTCAGTGAAATTATATGGAATATATTGTATAACAATGATGACAGTGAACAGGATCATATAGATACAATCAAATATGGCCATGGCAGTCAAATAAAATGTCGCTCCCGTTCTGTTGCTCACTACATTGAAAGCTGGTAGAAACAGAGATGTGGATAATATTCCGATGAGGCACATCACCAAGCAAGCAATACCCAGGATATAATGAAGATATAACACTACAGATCGCTGATTACAATAGTAGTCATCGTAACACGTTCCGTTATACCCAACAACGTTCATTAATTGATTATATGATGAAGTGATTAATTGTGTTGTTGGGCCAGTTGTGGATAAAATGGATGATATTCTGGGTACGTTTGGGTCAGCAGTGGTTACTGTATCTGGGTAAGGTGGGATTTTACAATTTGCAATGGACTCCAAGCAATTTAATGCTTCACACCATTCAAAAATTTTTTCATTAACCTCGGCCATAAATGTTTGACAGTTTGAACGATACGGAAAAATCGCATTTGCATATTTATAATATTCTTCTTTTGGAAGTTTAATTGCTTCCTTGAACAATGGCAAAGAATCCAATGAGTTCATATTGTCTTCCATCATCTTAATTTTTAATCAACATTAATATTAATAAAACTATCAAGAAAACCTTCAATGTTATTTAATTAAATTTTTCGATAATTAAATTTTTATCAGACTATTTACTGTAAGAAGTGTAATAAAACAAAATACACTATATTGTTATTGAAATTACATAATAACAATAAAAAATTATTTCATCAATACTTATAAATATAATTTTTTAAATTAATTATATTATTTTAACAATCTGAAATGAAGTTTAAAATCATATTTAGAATTTTATTACATGAACTACAATTTAACTATTTGAAATATGATTAAAATAGGTTAAAAGAGAAATTCGAAATAGTATGAATAAATTTAAGATTAAAAATGATGATGAATTATGAAGGTAAATGGCAATTAAAATTATTAAAAATTTTGGTACAATTAGATCAACAAGATAGTAGTAACGGTATAAATAGCAGAAAAATTAAGTAAATTGAAATGGTTGACAAACGACAGTTGAAAAATTGATCGTATTGTCCAATTAATTGAAAACGCATCAAGTCGAGAATGATGCAAGGATTTTCATATCCCATAAATAAACAAGAAACTTTAGCTGAAGCATTTGAAAGTTCAAAGAATTAGTAAATATATTTGGTTAGATACAGAAACTGTAATAACAAGTAAGGTTTTTAAAAAGTTTTGTGAGGATAATTATATTATTTTATATCATACAGAAAATTAAGATGAAGCTGTACTTGCTAAAAAAGATATTAGAACTTTAAAAAGAAGAAATAAAAATTGGAATGGTTATGTGTTATAAATAAATATAATAACAAAGCTCATTCGAATATTGAGGTAAGTCCTATAGAATCTTGAAATAATGAAGGAGGTGATAGAGAAACATAATGATGTAAGTTTTAGTTTGAATGTAAAACCAAAGGTTGAAGTGTTAGATCGAGTAGGAATATAAAAATAAATTTGAAAAGGTTATAATGTAAAATATATAAAGGAAATATTTATTATTAATGAAATAAAAAAATCTGTAACTTATGGGTTGTTAGATTTCAATGGTTTAAAAATTCTAGAAAGATATTATCAAAATGAATGAATTGAAAAAAATTATATATATTCGTAGTAAACTTAAGATATTTTTCTTAACAAAGATTTCTGATCATGATATCATTCATCAACATCATATTTTATTATATTTTTTTGTTTTCTCGGGTGTGTCGAGGAGGACCTGATAAAACATTTTTTTAATTTGTAGGAAATGCTGCCATTGTCTCACCTTGCCTACTACTTCCGAATGCTATTATTGAATTCATACGAATCGAAAGGATTCACTTGATTCTAATCTTCTATTCACATCTTTTTCAACACTGTCACTATAATAAATAAATAAATAATAATAATAATAAACTCATACTCTTTCCAATTTCCATTGGATAGAATGATAGTCTTCAACTTATAAAATATTGCTGGCCATGTTCTATCTAATTTTTACAAGTCCCTGTGCGGATTATTTGGAGTTGTGCAAAATATGACAAACTGAAATTAATTGTGTGCACGGTGCTCATAAGACATGAAAACAATTTATTCATTTCATAGACTCTTTATTTCTTTAAATGACTAATAGTATTGTTAATAGTAATAGTTAAGTGATCAAGAAAACAATAAATAAATAAACATAATTTTTTTGAAAAATTGGTCCTTTTTCGGCCCTCCATAAGCCTCATCAGTATCCCGGTTCAGAGATATGTAGGAAGATCTCTTGGAACTTTCAAGAACGATAGCTACGATGATAATTATGGTAGTTTTATGATACGGATCGTGTGCTATTTCGGCCTTTCACGGGCCTTATCAGTACCTCGGACAATAGACAGATGGGACTAAAATAAATATAGAAAATTACGATCTATTTATATATTAATTTTGAGACCAATTCATCAAGTAACCCAAAACCAAGGATTACTATATTGTGGGAAAAAAAATTCACGCAGAACCCGACAGGATTTTAAAGGGTTAAAATAAATCCTGTCGAAGAATGAATATGTAATTAATAATGGATGACAGATTGAGCTACGTGTATGATGGATGATCTCAATCTGATAATTAAGTAAAAAATAATTATTATATTATAATTAGTTATAATTATTATATAAATATTATATATACGTAGAAAAATATTATACAAAATTACACAAAAAATTTTCTCTGTTCAAATTAAAAAATTTATTTTACTTTATATTGTCATTTTTTAGGAAGCCACGGTGGGTATGCAATAGGTTACTCTGTATAAATAAACTGTCTTTTAAATTATTTGTTTAAATTTAATAAACATTATTTTTCATTTTTTTAAACTCTCTGTATTTCTATATTAAATACTAGTTTATATAAAAGTAGAGATACAATAAACTGTCGAAGATAATACTATAAGTTACAATAAAACAATTACTTAAAGCAAATAAACGGCCACTTTTTGTTTGTGTCAGTTGTGTACAAATATTTTAATTCTTCTCTCTTCTGTCATTTGTCTTTAACCATGCTTTGAACACACAATCTAAATCAACTACACCATTACTTTGAATATAGCTCTTAATTCTTACAATCATGTAAATCACCCATTATATTTCTTTTATTTTTTTTAATGGAATTCATTAAATTAAATCCCCCTTCACAGCCTGCACTGGATTTCAGAAATGTTCCAGCAATATCCAACAACTTTGCCAAATCCAAATATTCTTGACTTTTATCATTTTTACCTACAATACAGAGCCAGCACACGGAACAACGTAGGGGCAACAATCATGAAACCATATTTAAATATTTTATTTTCGTTGCTAAAGAAATAAAAATTTCATTCTCGAAACAGATATTTAAAAAAAGTTTTTGACATTGAGCCAGTACTTTATTCTCAGTAACAAATTTTGTGCGCTGACGTTTTCCTTTGTGTGCGCAGGCATTGTGCAACTGTGAGTACCTGTTTTCCTTGTGTGTGCGAACGTATTGCTGGGAACATTGATTGCTGGAGCGCCAGAGTTCAACAGCATTCGATTGAGCTCAAATCACCCAGGTATTGCATTAAAAGAGGTTTTATGGCGATCTTATTGAGAATAAGTAATATATATATTAGTCAAACTCAAATAAGGAAAACTTTAATCTGGTGCCGGAATGGGTGGAAAATCTCACTGCTTTAGCATTCAATGTCGATAATCAATGCACATTCTATTGTCACCATTGGTTTTATTATCCAATATAAATCGAAAACTTCACGTAAAGTTACTGGTTTGAACAACTGGTTTCATGAAATCATTTAACATTTTATTGATATCTTTTTCTAGTACAAGTGGATTCCATCAGTGTTTGCCTAAAAACATCGATCTTCTTTGAAATTATGGCATAGTGTTTTGAATATCCCCTGGTTATCATTATTTTTCTAATGATTTTCATATTTTTGTTAAAATTCCTTCTATTTTTGTGGCTAACCATATTTTGTTTCACTCCATAACAATCATTCCCATACATTCCAACATTTCAAAGAGTAGTTACATAGTGAGTATTTTCTCTTTCTGACATGGTAATATTTTCTAAAATTCATCTTTTGTCATTGCTCACCAAACAATTGACCGATAGCAGTCCCTGGCTGGCCAGTTTTTCTTTATCATCAATGAATGAATATTTATTATCATTGATTATTTTGTGCTTCATTTTATCAACAATAATTTATTTTACAAAATATTCAACCGCATTCAAATTTCATGCATTCTGAATTGTGAAAATTCAATTGTCCTTGTTTAGTGCCGATTAATTTTCTCAATTTCATTTTTAAGAACATCGATTTTATTCTTTAGGGTTCTAACCGCATTCTTCTCATAAATCATGACACAGAAATCATTTTCATTACCATCTAAAGTTGATTTTATTTATCTTAGATATTTTCTTCTGCTTTATCCAACTTATAAGTTGAGAAAATTTTAAAATTTTGACAACGTTTTAATTTACCAAGTTGTTCATAAAGACGATAGCCGATGTATTCGACAAGTTTCTCTTTTATCCACTAAAATTTTATTCCTATTCTTTTGGTGAAATCTTTTATGTTTTCAGCTTTTGATTGAAAAATGACGTCCTTGTCAACATTTTAGACACTCTATTCTCAGTAGGTACTAACTTCTAACAGCAGAAACAAAGTCCGAATCTCAATATTTCGTCTTTTGGCTTTAAAAAATCGCATCTTTTATTGTATAGTTTCCTGGAAAATTGATTTATTTATCATAGACTGTTCTTGTTTAGGGTATTGTTTTTCTTCAACTATTATTGGCTGTAAGTCTTCCAATATTATCTCTTGTTCAAAATTTCCTCCTTCAAAATTTCTTTGTGTTGTAAGAAATCTTTGTATTCCATTTGTATTTGCAAAAGGTAAAATGCGATATTTTTCTACTTTGGTCTATCTTGGCAATGGACTGAATTCCGAAATTTTTTTGGCTTTATCAAAAGATTTTCAACGAGGTCAATATTTCTCACTTTTTTAGAACAAAATAAATTTAACAATTGCTTCACATGTCAAACGTATGAAATAAGAACCAATTTTGCAGTGTTTAAATCCTGAAAATGGTGGATCGCACATCATAATTTTATTGAACTCTTACAAACTCAGCAATTAAGTCAGTGATTGACCTTTTTCATCGCAAAGGTGTTTTGAACTATTTTATTGCATCTTCTTTAGCTACTTCACTTTCGAATTTTTTCCAAAAGATCTCAGCATCCTCAAATGAAAAATTATTGATTAATTTTCCGTATTAGTCTTCCGTATCTTCGATGCATCAAGTAACTCGGGTGTTGGCCCTCATATTTTCGAAAATTAAAGTTCATGATCCTCAGTCCTTCTTAGACAGTAACTCAAATAACACTTCGCGCTGTTGGCTTCTGATAAGACATAGCTACATGATTTCTAAATTGTCAAACAGGCCAATCTTCCTTTCGCTGGTATGCAGGGTTACGAAATACACACATTCAACAAAACGAATGATGAGGACCCCAACGATAGGTTGAATGAGGAAATGATAAAAACCAACCTAAAGTCGATTAATTATTTACTCCCTTCAATCTTAAATTATGCTGAGAATTAACGTGCTACCTAGTAACGATTAATTTTGTAATTTAATTTAATTTCTCAAATATATTATTATTAAAATATAATTTAAAATTCTTTCTAATAAATTAAATTCTAAACAAAATTTTTTAATAAAATATGTAAATGTTAGATCAGAACCGTTTAAATTTATCTATTTTTTACAGCTGCTACTCATCATCCACACAGAATAGAATTCATTGAGATTTGTTTAAACATCTTAAAAATTCGGGTCATTGATTGTCTAGTAAATTGATTTCAAATAATGACAAAAATTATCAATAAAATCAATTCGGACAATCATGTTGAAACCTCGAAAGGTTTAAAAAAAATGGATAAATATTTGATTGCCCTCACTCAGATCTGAATTTTTTGAGATTTCTTCCGTTCGCAGATACAAGAAACGCAACCAAAACGGCTCATTAGTTTCTCTTTCTGGTTTCTCGAGAGCCATATTATGGAAATATTCAGAACATGGTATTGTTATTGATTTGTAAATCAAACCAGTTTTTTGTGTCATCAACCCAATGTTGACATCTCGAATGAAAGGCCAATGCAGAATGTTGTCAAATGAACCCTTTAAAATACGAAAACTGATCAATAAATTTTCACTAATCATAGCTTCCAGACGAATTTTGTAGAATCTTGATTGAAAAGCATTGCTTTCAATATGAATTAATTGGCCGTGATTTTTCTTTGCTTGTTTGATTTTATCACTCCAATTATCGATTTTCCAAACAAAGCTTTCAACATCAAACATATTTTCTTGTAATTTCGTCATTTGCATCGACAATTTATTTGTTGTATCTCTGATGCATTTGATCGATCGAATCATATCAATCGATTGTTTGTTCATCAATTTGTGTTCACGTGATATCGTGTCGAGCTGTGATTGGTTGGCCTGATAAATATCATATTATTGAAAATGCTGATTGCCATAAATGATCACTTTACATCAATAATTCCAGCTCGATTGTAATTGGTTGGTTGATGGATTTGTTTGTTCTGTTTTTCCATCTCCGCTTTCAATATTAACATCTACAAAACCACAACAGAAATATCATCCAATCAACCCACAAATAGAAATCTCACTTGTTTCATCTCATTATGGTAAGCCTTCAATTCATCTTTCATCAATCGATTTTCATTTTTTAGAGCTACCATTTCTTCATTCAGTATTTTCATTCCCATCGAATTTGCCTTTTCTTTTTTCTCCAATTCTTCAATAATAATCTGAGATGTTTTTACGACATTACAACATTCATTTTATAAAAATTGATTTTTACTTTTATTTTCTTTGCATCTGTTTTCAAATCGATATTTTCTTTTGATAATTTTTCATTATTTTTCTTTAAATATTCCATCTCATTTCCACAATTATTGATCCAGTTCATCAATAATTTGATGTGCGACGAGAAATCATTTGAAAGATGATCATTGATTTTGTTATTCATCAATCGATTCTCGTCGCAGCCAACAATTACACAGGGACATGGAACAGGTCGATATGCACAATTATCCAAATGATTTTTCATCAATCTCAACTCAATTTCTGATTCACAATCAATATGTGGGCATTTCATAGCAAGTTTTGATATTCTAATATTGATGGTTTTATTGATTTTAATATCTTTTTCGATATCGATCAGGTCTTCATTTAGACATTGTGATTCGCCTGGACATTTTCTGCTACCATCTTTCAAATAATCGATTATGCACTCATGACAAAACACACACAAACACGGTGCATTACACGCTTTAATGAGAATATTTTTGCAAATTGTGCATTTCGAATTAAAGCTCGTATCGTCAGTAAAATGGCGTTTATATTCTCTCATTGTGCTCCACATAAGATCAAATTGTTGTTCATCCATTTTAATTATTGATTTATCTAAAATTGATTGAAAAAATTAGAATAAAAAGTTACAAATAAGTTATATCATATACAATAATCGATCTATTTCCGATCATAGTAATCAATTAATAACCTTTGGTCAATGATTTGGATAACTAACTACAGATTATATCGATTGATGGCACTTGTAAACATTGGAATTAAGATTGAAATATTAAAATAAATCTCGTTAAAATCAATTTATTAATAATTTAATTTCTAATAATAAATAATTAAAACAATAATTTTACAATTTTCATTTTTGGTATCATATTATTGATTTTTCATGATCCATACTGCTTCATATTGAAGATATCAATGTTTCGCTCAGCTGATATTTGAATTTTTAATCATGCAAACCATATTTTTATCAAAAATCCGTTTCCAAGGTTTTCTCTCCACATTTATGAAGGCCATCAAGAAGCAAGATTGATTGCTGACAACCTTTTTTGCAAAGAATTTCTCATTAAGCCCACTGTCACCAGTTCATTCAACGGTACCCGCCCGTTAGTCATAAATCAAACCAATATTGTAAAGCTGTGATGATTTGTCATAAATTGAACTTGAAGATTTATCCTGATTTTACAAAAAATTATTTTTTGTATATTATTGTATTTGAATACATAATTTGGTGTCGTGACTTTTTAGTTCTTTCTGTTGTCACTTTTCAAACCAAATAAAGTAAATAAACGACCTCTAACAGTAGCAAAACACATAATTTTAAGAAGTTCAGAAAAAAATTGATTCAACACCCAATGGTGAGATTTATTTTAACTTCATAATATTATTATTACAATAATGCTCCAAAAGGATAAATTACTTAATTATTAAAAGGGTCAAAGTTACTGGAAATATTTCATTACTTTCTTTAATAACTGCTCTTCGATATATTTGTCCTCCTGAGTAGTTTAATATCTTCAGGACATCACATGGTTGCACAGAAACCCTTACTCCATTTAATCATATTGTATATAATAATCTGACATCAGAGCTTGAACAATTGTTCATGATGAGATCCTAGACTAAGTTTCAATAAAAGATCACATCTAAGAGCTTAAGCAATAAATATCCTCTCACGTACAAAATTTCTTCTTTGACAAACAATAGAAAATCAAGTACAGATACTAACAAAAGTCAAAGCCATCAAATAATATTTATAAAATTTAACTTTTAGATTTTAAATTCTTTATTGAGACAAAAATGGAATTTCCGTACTGACTATATTGATTCCAGTTCTGTAATTATTCTTGATAAACTTTTTAAACTCGTCAATATTACCTTTAATAGATACTAATAATATGGTTTTTATATGAAAGTAAACTGAAATAGTCATCTAGTTCTTTCAGTACTTTCTTAACACTTGGATTGTACTTCATGTTATTTTGAGATGATTAATTGATCCGTCTCAATAAATAACAAATGTTTAATGCTTTAATATGATATAATTTACCGATGATTTTAATGTTATAGCTATGTTTATAAATAGCAACTCAACAGAAAAATTTTATTACAATATTTTATTACTGATAATCAAAATTTCACAATTTAATTTATAATTCAGCTCATTCTAAAAATGACTTTTATAAATTTAGCTAGTTACTCGTTCATAGACATGATGGAGTTTAAAAACTTTATTATAAATTTATGATAAGGGTAGCTGAATGTTGGCCTGACTATTAAATACTTAGTTTTATAAAAATGTTCTTTACCAAGATACCTTTGATTACATATGGAGTTTTAAATCAATTTCTTTTATCACCGCTCAATATTTTTATAAATGAACATACTTTTTTCCATATTTCTATAAGGTTGTTATCAGTGAATGTTGGCTCTTTATCTCTTAAGCTTCTAATTTGTTTTGATTTCAATGGTTTTGGTTTTGCGATATATTGTCGGAGATACCATGTTATTCATTTTGATTTTTCCTAATCTTTATTTTTATTGGTTAAAAAACTTTCTATTTGTTAAATCATCTCAAATTATTTAAATAGTTGAGTTATCGAAGTTCTTTATTTAACTTGACCATTTTCTTATATTATTTTTCGTGTATACAAATTATTGTTCTCAGAGCACGACATAATTAAAATAAATGTTTACTGGGAAAACAAGAAATGAACAGACATGTAGGTTATACAAGTGATTCACGTTTTTCAACTGGAATCTTTTGATCCAAAACTAATTGATTCAGATATGATAGGTTTTTCATGCCTGGTTAAATTTTGAATAATCGTCCGTTATTTTTGATATGGCGTTTTCTTTCGGTTATTCTATTCATTCGCTTTCATTTGTATTTTTACCAATTTTTGTATTTTCTTTTCTTCTGATTTACATTTTCATAAAATATATTAACACTTCCTTCACGTTGATTATTCATACCTATATGAAGATGAGATTGAACAGCATGATAACTTGAGTAAATACCCCTCTGTTTTATAGTCAATATAAGTAAATTCAACTGTTATCGTTATAGTCTTTATCTTTTATCCGTGAAACAAACAATTTGCCTTTTATATATTAGGTCTATAACTTAATAACCGGAATTTGACACCATATGTAAACACTTGTGTGTGTGCTGTAGCAAATCATTAACATACACGTCATTTTGAAGCTCTATTC
>JBBMOY011639181.1:0-13713 GCA_037951405.1 Platydemus manokwari | reverse complement strand
CATAGCCACAACAGAATAACAATAGTATAAGAATGAAATATAATAATAATAACATTAAAATGGTAATGATAAGATCAAAAATAAGCAACATAAAATAAATCAAATAAAAGGAAAGATAAATAAAAAGTAAACAAGTAAATGCAATTTGATAATACGTAATATTATCCAGAAGATAATTATACAAAATAAAATTATATTACTATTAATTAAAACGCGACATTAAAAATAAAATATTTGAAAGGTTAAATTAAATATTAATTTAAGAGGTTATCGAAGTAGTGCAAATATGAAATTTGCAGATAACAATAACAATTACCGCCTATTTCCGGTAATTAAAATAAATAAATAGAACGTTCATGCTGAAGTAAGTATGAACAACATGATGCACACAGAAGGGATGTGCATGGAGAAATTATGTATAAAAAGAGCGAGCTAGCTCTTTGTTTTCGTTCATTCAGCTGGAGACTTCGAAAGGTAGGATGTTGTAGTAGAGGATTAAAAGTATTTTAGAAGGTATTTTTTATTACCAATGCGCTAATTAGTATAGTAGTGTATTTTACTGTGATATTAGCCAGGAGTAGATTCTGAGATTATGTATTCAGAAGAAGTATCGGGACTTGGTCCTCGTATTATTAGTATAACTTTATAGGGCCTTGTTATCTAAACGTTATTTTTGATGTAAAATGTATTATAAATATATCTTAGTCAGAAACATGTTTTTGTTTTTACTTATTGCGCAACAGAATTTGACCACCAACAAGATTAGGAGAATAAGACCGAACGGTTAAGTTAGAGTAGTTCTAAACTTAACAATAATATTAATAATAATAATAATAATAACAGCAATAATAATAATAGTACAATATATGGAAAAGAGTTTATATAAAAACAAAACATCTGATCTAAACAGATCGGAAAAAAGAAGAACAGATCATATAACAAAGGAAAAATAAAAATAGCAACATACAATATTCTATGAAATCTGATCTAATCTGATCGAAAAAAAGGCGAACAAACCATATAACAAAAGAAAATAAAAACAGTAACGGTAATTATGCGGTATAAATGAATTTTTAATATAGAATATAAAATGACGCTATCATACGAATGGTACCAAAAACAAAACTATAAATCCAAACGATAGTTTGAGAAATAAACAAACACAAAATCACTACAACTTATCTGACGAAAGTTACCGATTTTCTACGCGTCCGAGATCTTTAGACGAGGTCAATTTCAAGTTCACACGCATCGTTTAATTAACTATAATTTAATTAATTTATAATTAACTTTTAATTATTGTCGATCCCTTTTGTCGCTTATCCGGTATTCTGTATTTTGGATATCAGGCAGCAAACTACTTTCAAAGTGCGCTGCACAATTTTACAAAATATTTTTGTTGTTTTATTGTTCGCTGTTTTTATCGTTTTCCTAAATAAAATTTTAAAACCAACATCGCATTATTAATCATTACCTTAATAATTATTGATTTATTAACTATTGGTATATTACTTTGAAAAAGAGTGAAAATCACTAGCTACAACGGGATAGTCAACTCCTTGTTGTAACAATCAATATAATTATTGTCATAACCTTTAAATAACTTCAGCATAGTTTCCGGTAACTTCCTCCCCATACGAGCTATCTAAACCCTCAGAGAACCAACGCAGAAATAAAATAACAAAAACCCACAATCCCATACAAATAATAAAAGAAATAGTGACAATATTATTATTTAAGGTTTACTTCCTTTATTTGCCATACTGGTTTATTGCGGTTGATAAAGCTCTTTTTATCGGTTCTACTAATTAAGTATATATGAGTTTTGGTTGATATTTAACTTCAATAATTTTTAGATTAAATAATTTTTATTATTTTTAATCAATCTTCCAGAAAATGCAAGTGAAAAATAAAAATATATTGCACAATACTTGAATTTTACAAATTTAAACACTACGGATCGGTAATATTAATAGTAGTATATCAAGTTTAATTCAGCAAAAATGATTAGTAAATACGTCATTAAATTCCATCAATATCGATTTGAAGGGAATTTGATGATTGTATAGTAGATACGTAGATCGGTATTTGGCTTCATATATTTAATTTATAATTGGTGAGGATTTTGATATTTAAATTTAAAAGATTTTATAAATTAATAGTCTATTATAATAATCAATTAATTTGTTTAAGTAATTGTAGTTAAATTTGATTTTGTAATCGACTCTGCGGTGATTTTCAATACGTACTTTATAAAGTAGTGGCTATTTCTAATATTAATAGAATTTAAAATCAAAATTAATAATATTTAATAATAAAAATATAACAGAATTAATTTTTTTTATATTTATATTGTTTTACTATATTGTTTTAATTTGAACAAGTGAGTATTAAAATAATAAAACTAAATATAAATAAATTGTGGAAATGTCTACAAATATATATATTTACTGATTCGATATTGTAATGCATTGCATTTTCCTAAATCATATTCATACGTGGTGAACGCGTCTGAGGACTGATTGTGTAATTAAGTGATTTTTGCACATTTCTGAAATATCTAGTACATGCGTTTCAGAACAATAATGTTTTGGTATTTACTCTTACAACTGTACTCTCAATATTTCTAACAATAATCATTAATGTGAAATAGATGTTTTTAAATATTTTGAATCCGTTTTTATTGTTAATAAAATACATTTATAAGGAAATTAAAAACAAAAACCAAAACCTATTTCAATCAAAATTCATATTAAACCATCCTAAACTTAATTAAAATTTTGTCATCAAATTACCTGAAAATGAAATAAATAAAAATTCTGATTACAATTTATTAATTGAAATTTATGAAATTATGAACTTAAATATCATTCTTTCTGTCAGCAGAATTAGATTACAACAAACCATTATTTTCTGGCTATTAGATCATAATTTTATTTGCAATACTGATTAAACTTATTGGCCAAATTTGTATAAATCATCAGAAAATCTTTTACAAAACAAGTACTCAATTTATTCGTATACATTTATTTATTTTGGCTGATATCACTGGATTCTTTTATGTAAATAAATTTTTAAAAACATATTGATTTATTTCGTACTTTGCAATTCGATCACTTTTAAATAAATAAAAAATTGACCTTTGTAGTACTTTATTCGCATCCGAAAAATCAAATGATTAAATCTACTATTTTATCCACAATGAAAAAAATATCCATTTCTTTTACGAAATTCGATATTTGGAATCAGATGAGTCATAAATGACCAAACACCAATCAGATTTATATAGTTTCAATAACTTATAGAAACACGTGTCCATCACATTTTTGAAGACTTATCAACAATAAAATTCATCAAATTTAAATAAGTTGTTTATTAAATTCTAATTCGGGATGTTTTCATCAGAAAATCAATACAATTATAGTGCCATTTGTATTATAAAAGCAGATTACTTTGTTTTTTGAGTTCCATTCAATACACTCGTATAACATGAAGACCTTCACGTTATAAGAAAGCATTTTATAATTGGCTGTTTGCCAGCCAATCCAGTAACCAACAATCACACAGACAAACACAAGTGCTAGCTTTGCATTGTGTGCAGATGTATCCAGATGTAACCAGTGTACATTGTTTGTATGTGTAAATTAACCATATTGATTGTTTTACTGAGTCATGGTGTGATCATCACACATGCGCACGGGTGCTGCTATGCCTTTGTTTCATTGTCTATCCTTAGTATTGATGCGTATTTGATTATTTCAATTTAGCTGAACTACAATGTGGCAATTCAAGGTCATGATTTCGCGTACGAATTTGCTCAATTAAATATTATTTTGAATTTTTATTGACATCACATTATGGGTGGACTATTATCGAGACGTAAGAAGCCACCTGGCAAGAAGAACGATTATAAGCAATGTGAACCTAATCTAGAAATAGATGGTGATACTTATTCTGATCTTAATCGACAAAGCCTTTCAATTCAATCACCCGAAGTGCAGCCTAAGCTCCAGAGAAACCAAACGCTTTTAGATACACCTAATTTCAACGTCCGAATTGAACCCATAGAAAAGCAAGGTAATCAAATCAGTAAGACACACTATTTTCTCATTGAAGAACCCAGATATAGGCGATGTAATTCATCAAAAGAACGATGCAATCCGATCGAAATGTATGCTAATTCATCAAGGCTTTTTAATCAGTTCCGAGAAGAACCGTTATTGCCATTTGATATGAATGAGCACATTACTCAAAAACATAACTCGCTTCAGATCAGGAGAGGGAGATCGGATACCACGGATTATTTATACAACCAAAAAAGAGCATTGATTGCTAGAATGCAAATTAAGATTCCTCAAGCAACTGATGTAGAGTCTCACGGAGTTTTAATAGGCACAAATTGGAATTTTGAAGAAGCTGAGCGTAGATTGAAAATGGAGCTTGTTCATCGACAAATTGGCGCCAATTACAAGCAATGTGAAGCAATACTTATGCAGCATGATTGGAATTTAGAATGTGCTTTGGTTTGGATTCAACACAATCGCACTTAATTTCAAGTGGACATTTCAGAGAACTTTCTAGATTTATCGAGATTTTGAAGAGTATGCATATATCAGATATGTAAATTGTTTCGATTATTTATTGTGTTTATAGCTCGAGTTATTATTTTTAATAAATCATTTTTATTTTTATTAACTATGTTAGGAATCAACTTATTCGAGCATTAGGATTTCTATTATTTAAGAAATATATATGTCCATAGCTAACATTGAATGCATTAAAGAGATGGTAGTAAGAACCACGCTTGTGAATTCATATGAGATGTTGGTATCACTATATCGAAAAATAATAACGAAACTAAGTGCAAAAATCAATATTTATTCGGTTCTAGTTAAACACTGGAGCAAAGTTATTTTAAAGAAAAGTAAACATACATGTTAAAATTTACATGAGCTATTTCAAAAATTTATGTAGCCATTTTCATCATTTTAATATAACTTGGTTTCAATTCTTTCAAGGTTCAAAATTTAGAAATAAAAATTCAAAATTATCTGAAATATCGAATTCACAAGAGCTTGATTGCATTGAAATTATTAATTGCCACTAGTTCAGAATTGGTTTGAACTAGTTTTCAAATTGATTATGTATAGTTGAAACAATACATATACAACTTATATTGGTGTTTTAATTAAGTTACTTGATGAAAATGGAATTTTGTGTCATTGTTGGTATTTTTGATTATGAGACAAAATATAAGGACGCTTAACTATACATGCAGATGCACAAATACATTATTTAATAAATCATTTGATAATTTCAGTGTCGTTAGTGAAGTTGAGGATTCCACAATCTCTTCACGAAGACTCGACAGAAGTAATTTTGACCACAATTTGAAAGACTATTTATAACTTAAATCTGAAGTTTCGATAAAAAGAATTATTAATATCCTTCAATTCTTAATGTATTGGTTTTATAAGCGTGAATTTGTTTCCACATTTCTTAATTAATGATTTGAAGTATTTAAGATGCGTGTTTCCCACAAATCTTTAGATTCTAAGTAGTGCCACTGTTTCGATTTATTCAACAGAGTTAATAATTATCTACATTTGTGTTGTGTTAATTACATTAATCTCATTTTTGTGATTACTTTTACAGTTAATTTACCAATGGCCAATATATCTAAACACTCAAGGCAATTCAAATATCTTGAGAGAAAAATCGAAGGTATGAAGGATTAACTATTAAATGTGAGATTAAATATATCTTGTAATTAATTATTGTATTAAAGAACGACATATCAACCCCGAATTAAGTCTATTTAGTAGCAGCACATGCAACATACAAGTTAACTTTGCCGATATGGATTTTCATTTATTCATAGAATATTTAAAAAAAGTTGAAATATTTTCGTTTAAAAAGATTTATTATGAGGTTGATCTGATGAGGAACGTTATTTATACATAATTAGTTGATTTGTATTCTAAGTGTATCCCAATGTACGTGAATATATTCTAAGACGTAAGTTTAACTTTAAATTAAGTATTCATCGAACATTGTTAACGTTTTTTCATAAAATCGAAGTGAAGTTCTTAGGTGTTAGATGTTATAAAAGATGAAACCAAGACGAATTAGGATAATAAAATAAATATCATGGATTATGAAGAAATGTTGGCCACATTCACATAGAAAACTCAACTAAAACTTATCTTTAGGAACTACCTATCTTAATAAATCTTATGGGAAGCTTCGTTCTTAAAATTCCAATTGAGATAATTTCTAAATTTTATTCTTGATTTCTACATCTTTAAATCAATAAATCCATTCCTTAGAAATTTCAATGAAATGTTCTCATCGATAGGAACCGGTTGAAGATTCACATTGTCCAATTTAAACAAAGCCAAGCTATTAATCCTATATTGAAAATTTAAAACCAAAATATTGGTAATAAAAATGTTAAACAGAAACTATTATTTATTTGCTTAAAATGTGATAAGTTAAAATATTAAAATGTTAAAAATTAGAATTTTAAATTAAAAACTCAATTAAAATTAGTAATAAATATTATTATCAAAGTATTTAATTAGATAAAACCATTTGTTTGTTCACACTATTTTTAATTTTGCTATACCAATCGGTTCAGGCATTTTATTGAAATGTCTGAAAACTGGCAGAATCGTAAATCGTACGAACCAAGTACTCTATTAAACAATTGGTTTGAAGATAGATTAAAAGTTAAGACAATTTAAAAATTTGTTTACCAATAATCTAATCATTATAGTTCAAGCAATACACTTTGCAACCTAGTGAGAGAACATGTTATGATTTCAAAAATAAAACTGAAGAAAATATTCCAGACATAGTAAAACATCAGAGATTTTTCTCAAATCTTAGAAATTTTTACAACCAACAACATCCGATTAAATCTGAAAAAGAAAAAGTGGAGCATCCAGAGGAGTTCGGTAGTAATTATTTTTAAAATTAAATTTCACCTAAATATTGCAGGAGCCGATTACAATTGGGGTCTACTCTATGAAAAACGGATGAAATGGAATCGTGAGCAAGCATTAAAGCAACCAACGACTTATAAAGAAAGCTACTGCAGTAACCAAGGCAAGTAAATGCAATTTGGAATGTATCGAGGTCAATTTGAATGCTTAATTTTGGAGCATTTTATTTCTATTTGATAAAGTTGTAATACTATTGATGCCCTGTTACTTGAGAAAATGAATGAGTGTTTATCGAATTTTTATTTTTCCAATTTATTATCGATCGAATAAATAGGCAGAATTTATCAAATTTTATAAAACGCAATTATCGATTGTTGATTCACCATGAAAATAAGATAATTAGATCATTTTACGTGGACTATTTACTGTATAGGAAGATGATCATTGATTTATTGGTTTAAAAGAATAAATTTTATTAAAAATTATCAATGACTGCCTTAACAGATGTCATAATAAATCATTATATTGATTTAAGTGTCTGTTTAATGCAATGATGTCCAACTGAAATCAGTTACTGGGTTGAGCATTTAAAAATAGAGAATAAGTCACTATTCTGTTGAACTATCTGTAAGTTACCGACATCAATCAATACAATTACAAACATTTTGGAGCTTCAAACATTTATACTGGCTGACATCATCATTATCATGAGGATATACTGATTTGGAATCAAGATCTATTTATACCATGTGCCCATAACCAAAGAGCGAACTGTTTAAAGGATTGCTAACCAATTCTGATTAATAAAAAGATGTTGAAATTTCTAAATTTGTATGTCCTTATTACAAGTTACCTTTTGTTGTTCCTGTTCTTTGTCATGTAATTGTAAAATACTTTGATATGATTTCCGTAAACTGATCTGTTACACACTCCCATTAACTTAATCTCTTTAAAATTAAATTTTTATCTAAAAATTGTTTCTAATCCCTGAATCGCTGCTAATTTCATAATTCATAAGTCAACGAATCTTTCGTGATACCAAAGTACTGGTGATATTGCCACTGCTTATATATCATCACCATTAATAAAATTCCCTTTTTAATAAATTACTATTTCGTACATTTTTTTAAATTGATCAAATGTGTTAACAATTGGTAAGGTTTCATGTTTTTGATTCTCTAAACCAGGGGTCTTCTAAGTACTGCCCGCTAAGCTTACTATGAAACATACGAACATTATGACAAAATTAAGTGATACACATATTTATGATAAGATATTAAAACTTTTTGAAAATAACAGGATAATTAATAAAAAATATTTTGGCTAATTTGAGTTTTTTGTAAACCTATCATAGT
This sequence comes from Platydemus manokwari, assembly GCA_037951405.1. NCBI lineage: Eukaryota > Metazoa > Platyhelminthes > Tricladida > Geoplanidae > Platydemus > Platydemus manokwari. The sequence continues at coordinate 5,411 of JBBMOY011639181.1, read as the reverse complement.
TTTGGCCCTCCAAATTTAAAAAAATGAGCAATGTGGCCCTTTGCTGAAAAAGTTTGGAGACCACTGCTCTAAACCATAAAAAATTTATAAACGATCAACTTGATTTACATGAATATTTCATTGAAAATACTTACAGTTAACAATCTTCATTGATTTTTAATTCAAATTAAATCGATCAAGTATAAAAATAGAAACAAAACGATAATTTAAAAAACAATACACGCCTTGAGTCTATCTGTTTGAGTTAAATTTTAAGAGTTTTAAAAATAAAATCAAGAATATTCGTTAAATCAATAATTTAATTTTAAATATTTGAAAATTCAAAAACGGAAATAATTTTTATTCTATTCAAATATTATTTAATACATTTTAGTGAATTAAAGAATTTATTAAATCAGAAAATTTGATATAGTAGAAATATACTTTTACAAAAAATTTAAAATAAAAGGAGACGAAGAAACAATTAAATTTTTACAGGATTTTTATAAAATTAAGATATGTGAATGACGATTTTTAAAAAATAGTTCTCTTAAAAATATTTTTTTTAAGTTTTCCTTCAAAAATATGGAGAAGTTTGGAAATCATTTGTGAATAAATTCATACACGAATTGGAAAGACTTACTTTTCATTTTTCTAACATCAAGTAATTTAAACAAACGTATTAGTGAAATAATCATTGAAATTTTTTCAAATTCAAATAATTTAGATATTTATAATAGTCATTTAATATTTACCATCGAAATTGTGATTTCGACTAAAGAAAAGATCTATAATGCTAGCGAGATATTTTTCCTTATAATAATTCAACAATTGACAAATGGGAAACAGGATTCAAAAAGGTCATCGATAGATAAAAAGATCAAAAGGAAATCAATCAATACAAAAGGATTCTATCACTTAATCTTTTGTAGAGTCTTGTAGAGTCAACATGGATGAAACTGACTCCAAAACAAAGAAGCAAATTTGTAAATATTGCCTTCAATACTTTTTTATTCTGAGAAACACTAATTTATGTGTTGAGTGAGATGAAATTCAGCAAAAAGAAAAACGAAATTACACCTGCAACCCTTGTTTTGACACTTTGAAATGTTTACATGCCTACACGACCATACATACATACCAATCGGTCAATTACAGTGAAGCTAGCTAGTAAATTACAATCGGGAAAAGGGCATAACTACACAAAACAAACATCTAGGAATTGATCAATCCCATTCATGTAAAAACCTGAATACCCAATAAGAACACAGAAAGACAAATATTAAATCAAATTGTAGTATATCATACCACAGAGAGATGCACACTGATCGCGAGTAAAGCAATGTAAAGATAGACAACTGCCAGTTGGAAGCCAGATTTGGTGAAATCATTGAGTTTGTATTGAGGTTTTCGTCAGTGTTGTATTTGTCTATTGACTAATATACATTTGAGAAGTCAGAAGTTCGCTATTCATTAATACCCCAACAATTATTTGGTGAGCCCTCATTCGAACACTTTCACGATTATGTATTCAGAGAGCCAATCTTCTTCAGGCCAACAGCCAATTCAACACCATATACGACTAGTTCCACAAGCCAATTTTCCTAGTTGTCAAAAGCTTCTTGTCGAACAGTATGGTTGAGTCCCAGTTGACTTCGTGGATTTTATGACAGACTATTTTATGTATGCATCGGCATATGTTTGGACTGAAAGGACGATGATCCAAAGACTTCCTCTTTATTTGAAAGGCGTAGCAAGAGAAGCCTACAATCAAATCGACAGACGAAACACTGCCCAATAAACGATTATACCACCTACGATGAACTCATCAAAAAAGCTATGAGGGTGGAAATGAAGTCTACATCGATAATTTGCCAGCCTGCCACATATGAGACAGAAACATATATCTCCTTTATGGGTAAAATTGAAAGGCCATCACCCACGAAATCCATCGACAATACCCGTCTAAAATCCACGCAATTATTCATAAAATTACGTAAATCGTCGGTCAACGACTCTACGAAGAAGCGGCTAGGGGTGACATGCTTTAAATGCAACTGAATTGGACATTATGCCAATCAATACAAATTTGCATTTACCAGTGAAAATCTAACAAAATCTTGAAGCAGTTCCACTTCTGCAATTCTTAAACAGCAAGATTCACCAATTTGAGACAATAGATCATGCTTTACATGAGGTAAAATCGGTCATATTGCGAGATACTGTAAAACAGGAATCTTCACAAAATCACCGCAAAGACACATTGTTAACACCGAGGGTCATATTAAATGCTTCTCCTGAAATACTTCGGGCATTTTACCAAATCATGTCCACGAAACACAAGTAGATTTCAGCAATCGTCTACCAAAAAGAAAGAAAGCTTTCAAGACGATCAATCCAAAGTTAATTTAACACAATCTGAATCACAAAATTCATGTGAATCAGAAATATCGATGATGAAAAATAAACTGGAATGATGGATCGAGAGGCTACAAAGTGAAGAAAGGCTTAATTTAATGATCAAACCAAATAAGTTGTTGAGATGGAGAAATGAAGATTATGACAGTAGTAGTGAGAATATTGATTATGATGAGAGTATTAAAAAATTGAGGAGTTGGAAAATAAAATTAGATACTTGTATTATACGTTTTGAGGAAACTTCAAGAATAGTTTGGAATACGATGACAGACAATCGTAAACTTTCTAATTTAGGCGAAAACGGAAATGAATTCTGTTCGGTTATATCGTCGCAGCTTTTGAGGAGTAGGGTAATTAATTCAGGATTTATAAAGGTAATGACGGAAATGTTAGATTTTATAACAATTACTTATAAAGGAAAAGATTTTGAAATTTTTGTTGAAAATTGGGTAGGAGATTTGATTAAAGCAAAAATAAATTCTTTTTCGAGAGTTCGAGATATGAGAAGCCAGATTGTTACAGGAGATGCTCCGCTAACGTTTTTGAATCAAATTCTACGTGATGATGATTATGTGATGATTTATTGCATCGTGCCAGAAAATGATATTGTTATGAAAATGAAAAAATATATGTATAAGAGAATGGAAGAACTCTACAGAAATTCTAAAGCAGGTGAGTACACTTTTAAAGGAGGAGCCATTGAATTTTAGCGAAATAGTGAAAATTTTGGAAATTATCAAGAAAAATATATCAATGTTTCATAATTTGAATGAGTTAATATATTTGTTAGTACGGCATATAGAACAATGTTTACCTATTAACTCCACTTTCAGAAGTATTTTTACGTTGTGTGGAAAAATATGGGAAAAGAAAGGTTTAAATCTATCTCCGTTTGAGATCAGTTTGATGAAATCAGGAGTTGAAATGGAGAATTTCAAAGAGCATTGGTGTACAAAGGTAAAGAGAATCAGAAGTAGGATTTCAGAGAAGTTCAGAAACGAGCGGTTATTATCTTATCATATTGTGGTCAAAATTTAGATGACGATGAATATTTGTTGAATTATGAATGTGTTGCTGGAAAAGCAAACAAAAATAACGTCGAAGTTCATTATGAGCAAGGTATTATTAACGAGAACGTAGAATGTGAACGAGCCAATTTGCATAAAAATGACGTTACGTACGTCATTCAAGATGCAGCATTTAACTTACCATTTCATCAAGATTTTGATACTAATAATGATAATAATAATCATACAGGCGTTGTCATTAAAAAGGAAAATACGGAATTTAATGAAATTGAATCAATCAATAATAAAATTCGAATATATTTAATGAAATCAAAAAATAAGAAAAGTATGATATTAAGAAATGGAATGTTATCTTTAAACTTTTGAAGCAAAGCCATAATTTTTATGATAATGATAATGATAATCGGCGTCGGTAATGAAGTTAAAACCTTAATAGCATACGATTGCTCTAAAACGGAAATGGGGAAAATTTGTTCGTTAATAGATATAACGGAATGCCCGGAAGCATATCCGATGAAAATCGCTAATGGCGAAAATGAGCATTATTTTCTATGGCAGGAATCAAATTTTATTAGAGTGCAAGTAAAAGAATACGTCGATAAAAAGACAACTTTTGTTTTTCACTGTGGAAAATGGAGTCATACATCGTTGATCATGATGAAGGCGATCTCCTGACCATTAGAGATAGACGCCAATAACTGCTATGCAGCTTTTCAAACTGGAAAATTAAAAATACACACTAAAATTAAATTATCAGCAAAAAGAGGTTATATCATGAGGGAATCCATTGTAGTTAGAGGATTCGTAGAAGCAGATGAAGAATGTAAGGGAGAATCATTTAAATTATCAGGGCAAATTTTTGATAAAGCTGTAGTGATGGAGGAATATTCCGTCGAAATACGACAACGGGGAGGCGTATTTGATGAAGGGAATGGGCAAATGCAAATTCATCCATTCTGTAACTCAAAACACAAAAGTTGCCAAACCGGTGAGATAGTATTAATATATAATGTAAGGTCGCAAGATTGTAATTTGGCATTTTTAAAAGAAACTAATTTAATAGAAGTTAAGGGTGAACGAGTAAATGAAGTTATTAATAACTTACTTTCCGATCGAACATCCAAGGACAAGATAAAGGCTATCCCAGTAAGAACGAAAGAAACTCCAACTGTTTTAATGTCAACCTTGACTGAAGTCGGAATGCGCTTTAGTAGAACAGACACAGTGGCAAAATGTGGTAAATTAGAGTATCAGACCAACTGTTAAGGATTATATGTATCAAAAACAAAATTAGAAAGTGCCAAGGAAAAAGTCCATAAGGGTGAAATAAACTTGTCACATTATTTTAGTAATAAATTAGACTATATTTTTCATTTTGGCCAAAATACAGTTGCTAGTATATATCAAAAGGTTATATTAACCGATCGCAAACTAAACCGAGAAATTTTTCGCAATAGAATAGTGATGGCGTTAACAAATCCAAACGCAGTAGCGCCTATGCTGGTTGCCAAAAATGGAATATTTGGCCACGTTTTAAGCTAGGAATTATATAGCTACAAATGCAAGAAAATATCAGTCCAAATAATGAAACATGAGACTTGTACAAACGAACTTCCAATCAATGTCGAAGGAAAACTACGTTTTATGGAACCGATAACTCGAATTATCTTGGAAGAAGGAACGAAACCCGAAAATTTAGAATGCAACCCTATTTTAGCACCGTTATACAGAATAACGCCCGATCAATGGATTGCACTATCAAATAGAAATATAGTTAAACCGCCTGAAAAATTGGAACTAACTAAATTGAAATACCTAATAAATTTTACTTCTTTAAATAATTTATTAGGTTGGTGCAAAAATAATGGCCGTTATCTAACAGCAACTTTAAAAGACTATAACTCGCTTTAAAAATAAGTTTATTAATCAAAATAAAGCCCATTGGATTCGATACATTTCTGCCAACGAGACAAAAGTTTAGTAATT
>JBBMOY011638070.1:0-13714 GCA_037951405.1 Platydemus manokwari | reverse complement strand
ATTAATAATCGAAATATATAGATATATCAGGTTTGGGATTACAAAAACTTAACCTTTTCCTTTTTTATTATCCAATTTCAAATTAATTTATTCCGTTTAAATAAAATTTCCTTGGTGAATAATTGATTCTCTGTGACAGATGTGGTTACTACTTCTACTACTCCTACTAAACATAACAAAACTACTTGTACAAAATATAGTTCAAAAATATTGTTGCAATTATTTATTAAATCGAAAATCTCACCAGGTGATACTAGATTTGTTCTTTAATTATTATTTTAAATATCTTTAAAATTGTTAATCCTGTTTCTTGGTTTATTCACCTGAATTATTTGTGTTTTCACTTGACATTCATTTATTTTCGATGTCATTTGAATTCATTTTATCAGCTCAATTGTTAACAACTTTCTAATAATTATTTGATTATACTGCTACCTTGATAATATTCTATTAAATTATTGTCGAAAGTTTTTACCGTTTATAAAAATATTAATTTATCATACTCCAAAATTTTTAAAAATTATAGTCTTATAAAATATCAAATAAAATCAACAAAGAGGAGATACTTTGTGATAAAATAATAAATAACGAATAGTGAATCAGAAGACGATAAATTGATAGATACACATTAAAATGAACGATCGTTCTAATACCAGCAATTACACAGAAATTTACCTAGCGTCAGAAGAGTTAAGACTCAAGAATATAAGAATTAGCAACAATTTTCATAAGCGAATACTAACCGTTGTAATCAAGAAGAGATTACCACTAAGTCACGTGTAAGATTTTACTGATTCCAATAGGTTTGTTTACAATTTTGTAACACCTAAATCTCAATATACTTTTTCATTCAATTGAGCGTTTTTATGTTAAACTGCGGTTTTCATTAATAATAAAGTATATGCAGACCGCAACATAATAATAATAATAATTATTATTATTATTATTATTATATTTTTGGATAATGTATGGATATTTATAATTTAAGTATTGATTCAATAGATAGGAAAACAATAGGAATGAGATTGATTAATAAGAATGAAAAATTTAATTTAAATTGAGAACAAATTATTATATAAAGTTTTATTTTTTAAAATTGAAAGAAAGAATGGAAATGATGTTTAAGTGTTGCTGATTTGAAGCAAAAGAAGATAGTGTAAATTTGCTAGATGTGAGGTTCGAACCTACGAGTACATATTACGTTGAGTCTTTTGTTGACCTTTTGGATATTATTTCGATTAAATTCAATTGTGGCTTTTATTCATAGTATTTACCTATTCATAATATTTCATTAATATTTTTTTGAATGATTTTGGATCTAGGATCAACGCTGTCTTAATGAGTCTCATTGAGTTAAGACGTTGGGTGCAATTTAGCTTGTAAGAGTTAATTTTCACTTCGCACTTTGATATCATATAAAGACGATGGGAGCGGCAACAGTGTACCAAACCTACGCCTTAATGTTATTAACAATCTCAGTTCACCTCAATCGATCAAAAAACAACTCTTAATAAATAAAAAGTTTATTGTAAGCAAATAAGCAATACAACATCAATATAAAAAGTCAGAGTACCTTATCAACGACTTGGAAAAAGTGACGGTTAATAGACCTCACACTGTCGAAGCAAAACCAATTACCTTAGGGATTTGAGGCAAAGCTCGATAATGTGAGATAAACGATATTTATAATATAGATCAATAGTTGATACCAATTATAGCTTACTTAGCCTTATAGGCTTATTGGCAAATGGTCACGTAATAGAAGAGCATATACAAATTGATATAATCTTCTTTAGTTGATGTGGAATTGAAACTAGTTGATTCTTACATATTATTGAGCATCAACTACTAATCTTCTCCCTATTTATACGATTGATCTTCGTGGAAGTTTATCTCTTCGATTAATTATTTCTTTAAATTTCCCTGATATTTGGATATTTATTGTTACATTATCATTTTTTCTTTTAAGAATAGTCTTATTATATTATCGGCTTTAATTGATTTTTGTTTTATTTATTTTCAAATTCCACTGAGGTTTTTTCAGTTTAATCAATATTATAAAAAGATGATTTTAGCTTTTATTACGATTATTAAATATTCTTAATTTTTTAATTAAAAATGATTTTATCAAAATTTTAAGTCCTTATCAAAAGATGATACAGAGAAAAATTTAAATTATTAATTATCAAAAATTGATCCAATTATTGATACAAAATTATCGATACATTTTAACAATTGTAAAAAATTATTGATACCTTTGACGTTTATAAATATTCATAAAATTTGTTGTTATAAAAATGTAACGAAACATGCGAGTAATTCATGCATGTAAATTAATAACTTTTTTTGATACAAAATAATGTTAATACTTACAATGTTATTATCGAGATAAATTGATTTTTTGTGCGTCAATCCAAAATTGTTCCAAAAATATGTGGTCCTCATCCATCAAATCATAGACTTTGAGACTCGTTATTGATGTTTTCTGCATTGCGAAAAGAAACATTATCATGGCAATTACTTGCACTTTCTTAGAATTCTGATTTTCTCTAAGCTCTCTGAATTCTTGCATTCTTAACTTCCAAAATTTATCTCTTTTCTCTCTGAGATATTGTTCTTCAGCCTATCTTAATTTCCAAATTTTTCCTTTGCTTCTAATAACTGTTCCTTCTGTGGAATAATTTTCTTCGACCCACTCAAAGATATTAATGACCTGTCTTTACATATCTTCGTTTCATATCGCTTCTTGATATCTCTTATCTTCATTATCCTCCACATTGTCTATCCACTGTTCGATAACTTCGTTATAGATATTTATTACAGCTCGAATCTCGTCCGTCATTTCTTTAAACTGTGGCATTTTCTTGTTTACTATTGCCCTATAAATGTCTTTTAGCTTTTCACTCTGATACACATTCTTTTCTTTCATGATCTTATTGATTGTTCGGGCTCCCTTTATAACTCTTACTCCATGATTTCTTCCGTAAAAATTGATAAATCTTTCATTTTTTTCTCCAAATCATATACAATAATGATTTTTCCTTTCATAAGTTCGAAGGCTTTTCTGCTAATTTCCTAAGAGTGCGTTGTCGCTCTGACTGCATATTCTCTAAATCCATCTTTATTGAAGCTTTAATGTTTCATCTCTATTCTTGGCCAACAAGTTTGCTTCAGAATCATTTTTCTCTGTGATCCCTTATTCTTATCCAGACTTGGTACTCTTTTCCTTTGAAATCGATAGTATACTTCACGTCAAGGTAATTTATAAAAAACCTCTCTTCGTACCTGTTGATATCACTGGGTTTTCTGATAAATGACATGATTTTTTGCTTCACTGAACGGGAGCTTTTTTGGTCTATTTCTTCGGAAAGACTTTGCTTTTCTGAATTATACGAATTACTCTGGTTCAGATCTTAAACACTACATTATTCGACGTAATGAATTGATTAGAAAATTTATTAAATGTACTTTCGTTGATTTTAAAATGTAGTGTATTATAATTGGCATTATTATTCATGTTGCCACTACCACATAATTGTGATATGTGATTCACTTTATCACACTGTAAAAAGGTAAACTTTGTATCGGACCCGGGCAATGAATTTTGGGTCAATTTTCATGATTCGCTTGCTTATATAACCTACAAATAAACTATAAGCGCATACAAATAACCATTTTTTGTCTAGAAATATTGGCATGCGGATTGTCAATAATACTAACTTTTGCCTGCAAGATAACGTTTAATTTTCTATTCAAATTTTCTGGCAGTTCTAAAGCTATTTCCTGTTCATAAGGGGTTTTAAGTAGATCCATTATAAAAGACTCCAGAGATTCTCTATTATACAAAAAAGAACTTAATGTTTATTTAAAATATTCAAAGGGCACATTAGTGTGATTGATTCTAAAAACCAGCCTGGGAGAACTGTAGCAATTTCAAACCTACCCTCAGCCAGTGCACTGACGAGTACAAGATTAACACCAAAATGATGTTCATTCACAATGTTTCTATGAAGATACAATCTGATATCGACATCAGCAAACCATGCTCTACGTTCGAACCTCTCCGGTCTCTCAGCAATTTCATCGAGTGTGCTATCCATGCCAGTAAGATTTATTTGTCGACTGGTGTACACACAAATTGTCAATCCTGAGGTTCTCCCGTGCTGTACGTCAATGCCCTTTTCGTAGTTCGTCGAGTTCTATTGGATATTGGCAAACGAACAATTATTTTCTCTCACTTTTTCTGATTGTACTATTAATAGTGCAAAAGCAGTCAAGGCAATCATCACAGAAGCTTATACTGTATTGATTATGGCTTAGACTCTTTACTGGTTTTTCATTTTTACACAATTTGCAAGTAACTTTTGAATCCTTTTCAGTTTCGGTATAAGTGAGATTTTCAAACAATTTTTCACTACTTTTTGTAGTTTCATTTTCCGTATTTAAACCATCGTTCATACATCCATTAGGTTTCAAATCGCTTACAGGATCTGGTTTATTATTAATTATCATTACACATTCCAATTCCAATTCGCGATTGCAAATAATTTTACCTGATTTTGACCACCAAAACTTTCGTTTATCTTTCATTAGTGATTCGTTTTTATCTCGAATTACTTTCGTTACAAATTTGGTCTCGTCTTTCAAATTTCTGCTTCATTTGGGTTGAATGGTATTAATTTTAAACCGTAATTGGTGAACATTTTCAAGTTGTAACGAGATATCATCAGAGTTACCTTGTATGTTGATAAAAAGAGTTGACTTTATAAATCATATCAAATGAGATGGTTTCATTAATGAAGTCTAGTCTTTTTGATGTTTCGGAGCATTTTAATGTTGTTAATATCAATGTTCACTGTTTTCTAATAAGAGTCCTCTATTAGATGATTACTGATAAACGCATCCCAATACTCAAAATCATTAACTATTGCGTTATTTAAGTCATGAATCGGTATGTGTGAAGTTATTAGAGCACAATTTATGAGGAAGTTTTTAGCAAAATCTTCGGCCCTTGGTCATTTTTTCTTACTAATTTTCCTTTTTAGAGTCATGTGACTCATATGAAATATAACATAAACTAATTTATGTTCTTCATCAAGTGATTCGAGTATTGATGTTTACTCATGTCAGCAAGACTAAATTCTCCTAAATCAAATTGCAAATCTGGGCAAGATGTCGAAACTATTTTATATTGAGATCTATTTAATGATGAATTGGAATAGAATAAACCATTTAAAAAAATATCTTCTGGAATTTTTTCAAACTCTAAGCTGCACAATCAGATTACTTACAGATCTATCAACGTCATGCTTGGATTCCAAAAAGATTATTTCACCTACACTTGGGAATCTATGAAAGAGATCGGCAGTTTGATTTCTAGATATAGGCTTATTTAGAACGCGATCATCAATAGTTTTCATCTTATTCGACAGAAAATCAAAATATGCGAACTTACCTTCTTGGAATTTTATTTTTGAATTTACCAGAAATCCAGGTATTTTATTCTCAGTAGTCAATTTATCGATTATTTCGTTGATTTTATCACATTTGATTTCCGGATTATCGATGAAGACAGTCTCAGATAATTCGGACGTTAAATTCCAAAGAAACTTTATAATAGTTTTCGGGACATCAACAAGCTGTGTTTTATTTAAGTACAATTTAATAAATTTTCCATTAATCAACCGAGCTTGATCATTAGTTTTCTTATCAAAAGTTTGATAATTCCGACGCATTTTAATATTTTTGTTATCGCTGGCATCGCTGTATGTTGGATTTTTAGAGTTATCTTTCTTTAAGTCAATCTTAACCCAAAAATCACCATTTCTATAGAATATAGAAACGAAATTCTTGATATTAAGATCCTTACCAGATACTTTGAAGTAATTCAATTCGCGATTTATGATAGTAAATTTCATTTTATCCTCTTAATTTTTTGAGACTAAATAAACTTGGAAAAGAGTCAAATAACCGTTTTTGTTTTGTCTAAGATAAAATTCTTAAAAGAAATCTGTAGTCAATGATACTAGGCGATTTGTGAGTATTAACGTTGAAGTTTGATTTGTGCTCATCTTCAAATATTTGTAATGATTTCCCAATTTTATCAACCATAATAAAACCTTTATCATCAACATTTTTAATATTTTTACTTTTTTCAATGAATATTTTCCGGGGTAATTTAGGGGTTTGTGCTATAATTGTTATGATGTCATCTTTTCTCTATTTGGTAAATGATTCCACAATTTAAATTATACATGTTTACTGCTCCATTACTACTTTTGTGTACTCTATCGTCTGATGTTTACCATTTTTTCTCACCTTTAACTTTTAATTTTTTTAAAGTCGTACTGTGAATAGTTTTGTTTTCCCATGCATTTTGCTTATTGTTTAATATCATTATTTTTCCGTATCTATTATAATCTTTAAATTCCTCTTTTCCTATGTTATGAAAAGGTAAAAATCATCATTGAGTTATCGTACATCTAAACACAGGGCAAAACTATCATTTTTATCACCAAAGTTGCGATTTTTGGTATTCTTATAAATATAATTGGTGTAGTGGCAGCATTTATTTTTCTTCTGGCATACATTGTTATCAAAACTATTGTTAATGATTTGAGTGTTATGTCTAGACTGGTTATTAATGCTAAATTTGTTGTTCACATCCTTTAATGATTTCTATCATATTAATTCTCTCTTTAAACATTTTGTCTGTTTTATCTTTGTTTATTCTAAATAATTTTTCCACTGAATCGCCTTTTATCGTATTCTAAGATGTTCACTTTTTTCATTCTTTGCTTTCCATTCTACTATATTATTTCTTTTCATTTCTTGTTTTCTATTTCACTTTCATCATCAATTATTTTTGCCGGCTTCCACTCTGGAATATTAATTACAATTTTATCCTTACTGGTCGTACAAGATTTAAAGTTTTTCTCATAATTACATTTTTATATGTATGGATTAGCATACGATTGTGTAAATGATATATTATTGGTTCCTACTACTGGTAATATATTCGTTTTGAATGGTATGGTATTATTTTACTTAATTTCTCTTTCTTCATTTATTCCTATTTTTGCTACAATTTCCAATAATGCTTTTAAATAATATATTATTTTATCGGTATATGGTTTCCATGGAATTCCTATTATCTCCTTTTTTGCTCTATCAACTCTTTCCATTTCCATATTATTGTTATTTCTTCTAACTTCTCCTTTTTACATTTTTCACCAAATCCTTGATGACATTTTATTAAAAATTCTATCTTATTCTTTTTATACTTAACTTGTACTTCCTTCAAATTCCTTAATTTTTTCCAATTACATTGTTGCTGACAATGTATCATGGCTCTATTATTCTCTATTGTTATGAAGTATGATAAGATGAATTCCTTTCTTATTTCACATGCCGATTTTATGGTCTCTTTTACTATAACTGGTGTTGTATTCCAAATGGTTTTTGGTGTGGTAATATTTTCCAATATGGTCGGTAATATGATCTTAAAACTCTTGGATATTTTTACTTTAGTCAATTCAGAATTATTAACTTTATCAGTTCCATTGAAACTCTGAACTGGTCTAATCAACAGGCTGATTAATAGTGAAACTATTATTGTTTTTCCTATTCTTCCGATTGATTTCAATTTACTTTCTTGTCTCTTTTGAATTTTCTTCATTATGTTAATGTTCATGACATCGTTTTGAGTTTGAGTCGGTTGCTTTCTTAAAATTTCCTTTCTTACTAATGTCTGTTCTTGTTTTTTACACCTTTTAACCTGTATTTCTGACAGTTCTTCATTCTTTTTCTTTTTTTATGAACAAATTAGTGACTGTCTTCCTAACTATCTCACAGGGTCCTTTGTACGACGGTCTTTGCAATTTCTGTGATATTCCGTTTTTTTTACTTCTGATACGTATATCCTATAATAAATCCATAATCATATGCTTTCTTTTCATGATAATCCTTATATTGCTCTTGTTTGGATTTTAAATTTAATTGAGCATGTTGATATGTTTCTCCTAGTTTTTCTTTCATTATTGTTACATATTCTTTTTCATTCATTAATTTTGATGTTTTTTGTCAAGTATTCTATGTCTATAGGCAAATATGTATCTCTCATATGCATTTGATAAAACGGTGAATATCCAATTGTTTCATTTAACGCTGTGTTATATGAGAAAGTACATGTTTTAATGTACTCATCCTAATCAATTTGCTTTTTATTAATGAAATTTGACAGCATATTTTGGACTGTTTGATTATATCGTTGTGTACTAATCAATCTGTTTGTGGTCTATATGGAAATGTATTAATTTTCTTTATTTTTAATAACCCAGTGACTTCTTTTATGTCGTTAATTTATAAATCTTTTCCCTTATCGGTTAATAATTTACTGGGTGCTCCATATTAAAATATTATTTTTTCTATTTATAGTTTGACTATTGTCTCGCTCTTATGATTTTTGGTTGGAAAATGCTAATGAAACTTTGTTGAAATAGTCCCAAAATACTATTATTTATTTATTTCCTTTCTCTGTTACTGGCAATGGTCCCATTACACCCATTGCACATATCTCCATGGGTCTTCTTACTAGTGGTAGTGGTTTTAATGGTACTTTTCTTACTCTTCCTGTATTTTTCCTAGTTGCACAAAACGAACACTGTTTACAATATTCATCTACATCCTTTTTCATATTATTCCAATGGTATTTACATTTTAATTTACCGTATGTTTTTCATTTCGACAAACAAACCCTCTAAGTCCCATCACGATATGAGTGCAATAGTAGTTCTCTTAGATTTTTGGGTACGACTATTGAATTCTCTTTACAATAAGTCAATATGTTTTCGTCGTTCAACTTATATCCTTTCACTCTCACTATTTTTATCTATCTCTATTAACCATCTTATTTTTCTTATTTCACTGTCTTCTTTTTGTTCTCTTTCTATTTCATGTATGTCTGTATTGACATTAATTGTTCTTATTTATGGCATTAATTTCTAATAATATTCATTCAGATTTTTTGGATGTCGTAGATGTCAACGTTACTATTGTTAGCCGCTCATAGTATTTAGAAACCCCAAACTAAAATCAAAACAAAAAAAGTCAAGACACAATCAATTCTATTTTAAATCTAAATATTTAAACAAATATTTTCAATTTTACCTTGATTTAATTTTTTATTAAATTAAATTAAATCTGATTAAAATTTGAATAAAATTTGAATAAAATGTACATTAAAATCTTTTCTAATCAAATTGAAATTCATTTAATATCAAATATCTCACAATTATTAATCATGATAAAATGTTATCCTCTTCTATAAATTTCAATAATTATTTCAAATCTTTGAATTCCAATTATTAAAAAAAATTTATATAATTTTATACAAAATTTAACTCTATTAAAATTCTTCAAAATTCTTAAAATTTGCAAGAAAAACCTTTCAAAAGCAGACTTTATTCAATTCCAATTATGTAGAAAAGAGATTCTGGTGTAAAGGAATATCGTGAACCAGTTAATTTTATCGAATCTCCAAACCATACGAGACCAACAAGATTAATGAAGGCTACTGCGTATAAGTTTTATAAAAATTGTAGATGAAAACCACACCATTTTTTGATTGTTTAAAACCAGAAGCTAGCTTTTGCTGTGGTTAACTTAGACATCGGACGTTTATATGTCCACTGCGGAATAAATTTTTAATATTTGGAAAAGAAGGAGATTTGTTCAGAGAATGTCAATTAGCCATAAAGTCTATTTATATTAGTTCAAGGAAAATACTATGAATCTATGACGATGAAGATGAAGCCGATATTCAAACCAAAAGTGAAGGAAGTAATTATGTTAGCTCACTCTCGATGGAGGCAAAAAACTGGCGTCAAACTATATTGGTATCTTATCAGTGGTGTTGAATCAATAGGGAACATATCAGCTAGAGATATAATAGAAGTAAAGAGGAAAAACGTCAAGATGGAGAGCAAATACTCAGAGATGTATAAAAAAGCAGATGATAGACAGTGGAGTTAAATTGACTGTAACGGTACACATATTGAGATGTTATGGGATTCTGACGCATCGATAATAGTAATGAATGAGAGCAATTGGATGCGAATTGAGAATCACAGATTACTAATTTTGATGTTCGATTAGGTGGTGTATTGTCCAAAACACATAAATCGTGTCTTGGATAAATAGGAGTCCCAATAGCTTGGTACAATAAAATTCTAGTAAAATATGTCATCAGCTTTAAAATTCATTATTTTTAAAATTCGATGTTCTCCAATTTATAAATGAGTAAAATGTTTTCGTAAATGAAATCTATTTTATAAAAATATTTATAAAAATATCTAAATATTGTTATAAATAATTAATTTATTATCATTATATAATCAATAATAAAAAATATTATTTGACTCTGTTTCACCTGCAATAAAAGTCTTTTTAATATTAAGTATATATATTATAAATGGAATAAGTGATATAAAGAAAAGTGGTCACTTATCATTTATTTGATTGCACTTAATGAGGGAAACAGTTTATTACCAGTGCGGATAAAGTTTTTTTTTATTTCTAATTGCTATTTCCTCATTTATGAGCCAAACAATTAAGCTATAATGAAATTGTGATTTATCACGTCATCATATTTTTGTTGTAAAACATATTTCGAATAATTTAATCAATAATTTTTATTTTCCTTAAAAGCACAAAAATAATAAATATGAATTTATAAAAATATGAATTTTTCTTTAAAATATTTGGTTCACGTCTTTCTCAAGCAAAACAAATTAATTATCTTCCACAAATATTTGCGAGAATATAAAATAAATCATTGAATTAATCACTGTCAAGTCAACAGTAACGAATTCATTTTATTAAAAATAACAACTGGAACTTTAACAGATTATTAAAATATAAGTGAATAATTGATTAAGCAATCGCGTTAAGCAACAGCGTTAAGGTTATTCGAAATGAGGATAGTGATTTGAAATCTGGTCACAATTATCTATCGTTTTGAATGAATTCATATATTATTGACATTGGCTTCACGGTTTGGGCTGAAATAAACAGAATAATAACATACATAGGCCAATGTTATTATTATAAAAGCAGTAAAGTATAACAGTGATAAAAAGGAGATTAGTGTAAAAATATTAAAATACCACCCTAAAGTCTTTATAAATTAAAAGGTAAAACAATAAATGTTACAAGTTGAAAGGAAAAGAAATATTTTATCGGAGACGCGAATTAAATTTATTTGCAGAGATAAAAAGATAATTTCAAAATTAGGGGTCCATTAAGTGATAACAACTGCATCTTTACTCCTCCTTACCAAATCATAAACAACACAACTATTTAGCCCATAATAATCATCTTGGGCTCATCCATTATTCTCACCGTCATCCACATTATCACTATCATCTCTAATTAACACGGGTCACACTGTCATATCACTAATCACCTAATCATTTTATTTATTCGTCACTTCATTAACTTTATATTACCGATTTTTGCTTTCTCTCACTGGAATGGCTCGACTTGTCTTCGGATTTGGCAAAGCTTAGCTACTCATGATTCTGTAAATATTTTAATTATTCTCCCGGACAGATCATATTATGATTTTTCAACAATGAAAGTGAGCACATCTCACTGTTGATTCCAATGGTAGACCATAATCATCAACGATTCCGGAGTGATCAGTGCTCGAAAGTGTGAAAAGTATCCCCGGGAATCAAACGAAAAACGACTTCAAACGGCCCTGTTGCTAAACCAATCGGATTCTCAACAATCCGACCTGGGCACCTGTGAACGTATAGTGCAAATCAATATACCAATTGAGGAAAAGAGGGCCTTTAATTATTCTTTGAAATTATTTGTGCAAATTTAAAATAACTGCAGTCTGGTAATATTATATTATATTAGATTAAAGGACAACTGTCTAAGTAAGACAAACTTGTAGAACAATAAAAAATATTACTGGTTACTTAATCAATAATAATTACTTAAGGTTCAACGTATGATGCCGATAATAAAAAATTGCTTTATTAACTATTTCATAAGATTTTATTATAAATTTAATCCCAAATTAAACAAACTCCCATTGTTTTAGTCAATTTCACAGCAATTCATCTCTAAATAATGAGGTAATGAAGCCAGTTTAAACCAGAATAAATTTAATTATATATATAAACAAATCTTCCTGGATACAAAATATCGTGAGTTACATAATGTAATGAATATTGCTTACTAAAAACCAGACTAAATGGATTTCATATTTCGGAATTTGGCAAGCACAGAACAACTATATCGTTCTAAAGTAACTGGGATTAGATTAAAAGCTCTGACCTGTCTAAAGTCGAATGTGATTGCGAGTGATCTACAATGGAAGTTACAAACGGGAAAGAAAATAGCAACGAAGGGAACATTAAAAATATGGAAAGAAGATACAACAGAGACTAAATATAGAATAGCATGAAATAATCAATCGAGAATATGTTTAACCTAACGACATGTGGTTCATGAAACGATGGAAAGGAAAAACATTGTAGATTCCTTACTTTAATATAGGGCTACTTCGATTGTAAATGTTTATCAATAAATATTTACATATAGCTTGAAATGGAACATTTTCTAACAAACATGAAATTTGAATTACAAATGAACATCAAATTCAGATTATTTATAGAATATTAAAATGATATCAAAATGTCTTTGCCATAATTTAATTTGAGATTTTTAAAGTCTCGTTTTAATTCATAATATTATTATTTCTTATTTAATTAGTCGATATTAATAACCCGCTCATCAAGCTGTGAATAATGACATGATGATTTGATTTTGTATTTTTAATATTTTGAAAATCCTATGAAAATCCTATAACTGTTTTTTCCGCGCTTTCATTTTATTATTTACGAAATGGAAGCATTTTAAAAGATTCAATCAAGAAAAGTATATTTTTTCAGTGCACTTAATAAAGTTATAACGATTTTAATATATTTATATCTTTTTATTAATGTAATTATTTATAAATCTTTAAAATTTGCATTATACTTCTTTTCTCAAATGTATGATTTGGTCTTCTTATACAATCATAGGCACAAGGCTTTTAATAATCAGATTGTCGGTCTGAGGTTATCAACAATAAATTTCAATTTTAGCCTTCGATCTTTGAGCTCAATTATTATGAACTGACGGAAATCTTATCACTATAATTGAGAAAGCAAAAGGCCACCACAATATTCTGTACATACTAGCCGTGAAGAGGGGCAGTTATTTCCAAAACATCCTACTTTCCTTGAAGAATAAATGAAGACATTGTTGAAAGACCGAAGCCTATTTACATCACAGATTTTCTTAATAATAGCCATAACCCTTCCATCAAATAACAAATACAGAAGTTGATTGATGGATTGTAAAATAAAAATTTAAATTTAAAAACTCAAATAATCATATAGAAGTGATTACAATGGGAACATGTTTTTTAAACAATGTTTCGTCAATATTAGAAATCCTAAAAAACGAGATATTAACTGAATTATACGAATAAACCAAAGATGGCAGTTATTCATTAAATTAAGTAATAAAATTATCTCACGCTAGGAAATTCATTATAACGAAAGTAGTTCAAAGTACTCTTTCTTAACTTAAGCCAGGGGTTGTAAAATAAAATTTCAAATTTGTTGAGTGTATTACAAGAAACTATATAGTCTAT
>JBBMOY011636959.1:0-13717 GCA_037951405.1 Platydemus manokwari | reverse complement strand
GGAAGCCTGCCATTTCTGAACGGGATAAAATAATAATTATATTATTCAACAAAATTACACTCCACAAATACTACGATTGGATATCCTATTGATTGATAATATATCAATCAACTAGCAAATTGAAGTGATTAAAATGAGGCACATTTCATTATTCTTCAATAGTGTATCATAAAGCAGGTTTCGTTGATAATGTATTACTCTTTATATGTCGGAATTATTATGAAATGTATTTATATTTGTTAGTGTTATAATTATTAAGTTTAAAACTAAATAAAACGACGTACTAGTGAAAACATTTCAAATAAGAAAAGAGAAACTCCACATTGGGACCAGAGATAAAATCCACAAAACAAGATATTGAGACCCGAATATAAATTAACCAGTAAATTTTAATATTTACGAAGAACTAGAATTGGGTATTTTATTTTAAACCTATTTTAACACGTATTATCCTCACAGAATTTATAAAACTATTGTTTAAGGACATTAATGCTTTGGTTTCCACTGCAAGACTGTGTCAAAATCGATTTATAAGAAATGGTCATATTGAGAAATTCTACATTTCAAACCAGGACAAAAAAATCGGACGAGAATAATCATCTGTAGTTTACTAAATTTTCTTACCACTGATGCAGTTGTGAAATTTAGCAAAATCACATTACTAGGGAAGTTGATTTTCGGTATAATTAAAGTACAGGCAACCGTATCTGTTATGGTGGTTTGTTGTGCAGTTAGAAGGAGTTTCTAAGCCGATATTTCATTCGAAGCGACGGGACTTAGTAATTGTTTATAACTTTATTAGTATTGAATAATTGGGGTTGTACCTGGAGTGATGTGTAAATTATTAAGAAATGCACATATTTCAAAAAGAACCCAGATCACTGAAAGTTTACATATTGAAATTAAAGAGCCCGTTAAATTTCATTGGCTCAAAATTGAACATATTTATTATATTAATTTATGGTTTTATAATATAATTTCCGAATATTTTAATTATATGTCATACCTTCCTGCAAATAATAGTCATTTCATTATAGTGCTTTTTCGAATATAAAAATAGGAGCGAGTATACTTTTTAAAGTAAATTCGACAATAAATCATATATTTTGCACAGCACTACTTAGTCTTTACCAGAGCACTATATATGAAATTTCAGTATATGCGATATTGTCTAATAACAAGTACTGGCTTATTAATTATGCATCTATTTTATTAAAATAAAATTACAAAGTGAGGTATCAAAATACCACCATAAACTCAACTTTCTCTTGACCTTATTAACCAATAATCTACGAACCCAAACCAATTTTTGATAAACCTTTATCTGAAAACTTGACCCACTTCATTCCTCTAAGCTGGTCAGAAAAGCTCAACAAAGCAACATGATAAATATTTTAAATCAACTTAATGATCTCATCTATCATATAACTACAATCTCACAATTCAGCCTCGCTAGAAAACCAATATAATTCAAAAAACCATGAAGAAATCCAGTAACAAAATATTTTTTATAAACAGATATTTAAACATTGAAAATAATATTCTCAGGGAAGTTCAAATAATGTTCGTCTTGATCAGGATAATTTTTAATTTTAAAAATTTAGCAGCATTCTAATTAGCTGCATCTTTATAATCTAGCTATGTAGATAATTCCAATATGTCTGGAATTGCAGTGTCATTGGATTCTTTACTTTTTATAAGTGTAATTACTTTGGTTTTCGTTCTTAGTGTTGCTAAGGAAATCTAGAGATTTATAATTTGTAAAACAGGATAACTGCTTCATGTCACTCTATATTTCGATTTCTTATCTATAACTTACATTTTTACCAGCTTACAGTTGGATCAGTAATTCATCTTATAACAAATCCAGATCGCATGGCAATAATTATATAAACTCACTCAAATAATAATAATGCTTTTAGAATTATTATAATAATGCATAATCTGAAATTTACTTGATATGGGCTTAAGAATGAGAGTAAATATGTGGGAACTAACCAGGCCATTTTGACCAACCAAATTAACTAAAAAATAAGAATAAATTAATATAAATATTTTCTTCAAAATTAAGAAAATAATAATACCAGAAATTACAAAAATATTCATAAAATTTCTAAATTTATTTTATTGCACCAAAACTAATCGACACTAAAGTCATTAGGAAAAATAACATTAAAATCTAAAAATAGATTCAACGGTATATGTAAAACAAAAATAAACACACTAGTTTCTATAAATAGACACTTGGACTAAAAATAGTAACCTATACTGTACATATGCTAAAATTAGCAACATATGCTACCAAGCATAGAATGTTTGCCAAAAATAGCAACAAGATGTATGAATCCCAATAAGACACAAACTAGTATATATACTGGCAGAAACAGACAGCACTTGCACTTCGACTCATTACATCTACAAATTGTATAAACATTTCAAGCTATTGTATGACCATTGTATGACGACAATCTTTAACAAATAGTAACCAAGGCCCAGTGTTCAGTTACATTCAGCATCAAACATTTCTAGAATAGATGTATAACCTTAATATTTATGATAGAGTGATTTTTTAATTTTGTTGTGTTTTGATACCAGAAAAAAACTTTGATTCTAATGTAACAGCTAGAGCTCACACGTTAGGTTAATAAACAACAGCATTTTAGAATTTGAGCCACAGAGACCCAATATTATTCTTTGGATAGGGCCTTTTATAGTTTTTATTATTATTGATCTTATTTCTATTTGATTTCACTATTGTCTTAATCAGCATCAAAGAGTTGTTGATCAAGGCTTCAGGTGTAATGTTATCTTATTCTTCAAGTTGCACAACTTTATTGTATGACGACAATAAGTGCGACAGCAGTGATATATCTTTACTGTCAGTTTCAGTTTATTAACTTTATTCCAAAACTCGCTGACAGCAATGATGATGATCCATATTTAATCAATAACCATGGCATATTACTAAAAATATCGATTAATAGATAACGATGGTATAATTGGCTTCTAAATAAAATAATAAAGTAAAAATTATAACATACACAGAACCTTGTGACGAATCCAAAGAAATTCAGGACTCTGTGCTTACAATACTAACGTTTCTCGCATACATAATATTGAATGAAAAACAATCACGACTACAACATCCAGGCATAACAGGCGGGCAATAATTAGATAATGTATTTATAATGTCAATTAATTCACCTTGTTCTTGGGCATATCCCTCATCGTTCCACCTATAATTTCTCATTTCAACTCACTCTTTTTACCGTTATCACTTCCAACACTTTCCCACTGTGTCATTTCATTTAACCATTCATTAATTTATTCACTTTAAATTTACTTTACATGCTTTACTTTTACTATTTACTTTACCATTTCATTCACCGCATATTGCTTTTTTATTTTTCGATCTTTCTATTGTTTTTATCGACTTTTTTCCTATCATTTTTGTCGGACTGGGTGTAATCGACGCACCGATTTTGGATCAATCCTCACTTCCTTTTCTCATAGAGCAGGTTTGGTTTCGATTTAATCATGCATATCTGTATAATTACAGTTTACATATCTTGGATGAAGAAATTTTAGCATTTTCGATCAAAATTGTAGTATGTCCCATGTTGATTCTAATCTTCACCCATAATAATTGTAGAGTAGGCAGTGATTGATGCTCAGAAGGCTGTTTTCCCTATTCCGAGGTCAGAAATCCTCTAATTAGTGAGACAATCTGAATGTTTCATATTTGGATTTGCATGGGAATTCCTGTTTAAGATGACTTATGAAGCTCGAGCATCGACCCGATGGTGGAGAACTTGTCCTATGGGATTCAGTGTTGTGACTGAAAAACCATCTGAATGTTTCTATTATTGTTACATAATTCGCACCTAAATCGATCACCTGTGTATTTAATTTGACTTTTATCAATAAAGTAGTCCGGTTTTAATAATTTAAACTATATAATTGCCTCTAATAAATTAAGCAAGTAGACCATATGGAATTGATATTATTAACCAAATACATTATTAAGGTCAATTTGTATATCTGCTGTCAAGTAGTAACTCCATTAATCGAGTAATATATTATCAAACAATAAATCCCCAGCATCCCCACAAAAACACTCCAATATGTTTATTGTTTAAAAATACTAACTGATGTGATAAAAATTTTCCACTGACATAATCAACTTATAGTTACATGACAAACAACAATAATACTTAGGAGCCAGAATATAAATAAGAAAATTCGCTAAATAAAATAATAACGATAAAACAATATTAGCAATGGAAATATAAACCAGTGAATGTAGTTATGTTAATTTTGTATTATAAATATAAAATTTTAATAACAAGTAATTTGAAATATTAATTCTAAAATTATAAATAAATTATTAATACGAATTTGATTGTAGACATAACAAAATAAAATGTCGTAAATCATGTAGCGACGACTGTAAGGAAATAAAATTCTAATTAACTAAATAATAAATCAGAAAAATAAATCTCCAAGATAACTAACTGTCAAAGCATTGTTGATTATGTCATTCATTATGTTTGTAGGCAGATCAAATGATGATTACGTTAATGAATTGAATCAATAGTTTTCACATTCAATAAAGATTTATCAATTTTTCTTATTTTTGATAAAAAAAAATCAACTCGAATGATTGCGTTGGTTCAGAGTTAATTCAAGTTGTTAGGTCAATATGATATGCTAGCTTATCAATTGGGTTTTTGTGAGAGTGATGAGGGTCATCTTAACAATTCGATATACCATTCAAGAGAACTAGTCTATTAATAAATTCGTTGTGCAGAGTTTTTCTAGATGATTGATAGAATCTCATCGTAGATCGAACAATTACCTGTACGAAAATACATACTGCTTATAAAAATTTCGGTTTATCTTTAGGTTTAACAAAACCTTTCATCGAATAAAATATAAAAAAATCTGAATTACATCAATTTGTTAAAATTATCAGAAAATATCTTATTAATACTGATGAGTAAGATAAAATTCTGCAAAAGAAAAACGGATTTACACTTTGTGCCTACACAATCATACAAGCGTGGTAATCAACCAATCACAGGAGAAGTAGATGATAAATGGCAATTGAAAAAAGGAACATAGCCACACAACAACATACACATAGGGATTGGCCTATTCCTTTCTTTCGAAAACTAATAAGTCCACTAGGAACATGGAAAAGCTAATATCGACTCAAAATGTGATATATAGATGAAATAAAATTACACACATATCTCGAGTATAAATTTGTATTTTATAAGTCGTACTGAGTAGTTCACAGATGAAAAAAAGTCAAAGTCTTCTAGGTTTTGGAGTCAGAAATTAGTCAATCATTTGGAGGTATCCCAACAATACGACATATGTTAAGAGGGCTTGTTGACTAAATCAATGATAATTTCAAAGGGTACTCCACCATTAGACCTGTTTTGATGTTCTTTCTACTACGGTAAAGAAGCTTGACAATACATAACATCAACATTGCAATCCAGTGAAGCAGGAGAACATCAATACATAAGAGAACCGGAATTAGTACTATCCCAGGACACGTACTAGAAGACTCGAGGCTTTAGGAAGGTTAAGTAAGATAAGACAGTTGTAAAATCATCACTTATTTCTATAAACCGCATATTCTTCCTATTTATAGGGTTTGATCCTGTCCATAATACCTGGTTTTGTTACTCTTAGGAGTTTATTAACCTATAAGCACTTCTAGTATTGTGTATAAAAGTAGTTTCAAAATCCATTTTTATTACGTGTATATTGTATTCGTTATTATAATAATAAAAGTGCATTTAAATAATATAGTCATTGTAATATTACAACTGGTAGGTGCTATGAGACTTCACAATCATTTCCATAAATAATATCATCATCAAAATCATCTCATTGCCTTTTGGTACGATACATTTGAGGCAGTTAGGGATTAATAGTCCGGTAAATAGTAATAAAATCAATAAAGCAGTGATTAGACCCACTCATCCATCTCCATACTTGGATTAAAGTTGGTTGAGGAGAAGGAACAACATGATATTAGATTTTGTAGATCATTAGAACTCTAGAGTACCAATTAGACTCAGATATTACCAAAAATATTTCTAAAATAGTTACAAATAGTTCAAATAACCAAAATAAACCAAAGACACCCAAAAATCAACAATGATAACAACACTAGATATCTTTCCAATATTTAAATCACTCAATGTACTTATTGCTTCAATAATCGACTGCCTTTATATCTTGATTGTAAAAATAACATCATTAAATCACAGAGAAAGCTATTTATTACAACCACAGTATAGATCCATTTAGGTAATTACTGTCTTAATCAGGGATTTGCCATTTAACAATTGAGAACCGCTTCTATTTATTTACCAAATTATTTCCTCATAAAATTTCTTACAAAAATAAACTCAACTGTTAATTTCACAGAAAGGCAGGCAAAGATGAAATAAAATCAATAGGTGTTTGGGTTTGAAATTTATCAAAAAAAATTCACCGTAGCATCTCGTGTCAAATGAATAACGATGTTACAATTTCTGCATGTGAAAGACCAAATGAAATAGTACCCATGTTTCGACATTGGATATTATCAACTGTGATGTGAGAGCAACACATTATAATTAAAACGAAATTTTCTCCTTTAAATTTAACCTTAATTGTATATTTTTCTATGAGAACACGTTTATTAAATCGATAATATTCTCATCCACTGAACAATCAAAACATTTTTCACTGAACATTCGTTCAGTAATTTCTATACTTATTTTATATTGATAAGGTTATAAAATTATTAATAAAATTATTAAAATTAAAAGTAAAATATGATGCTGAGCCAATGCAAATCAAAGGTTATCAAGTTGGACCCGAAATTATCAACAGGGTAATTGGTAACCATAAAAAGTCAATGAACATGATACAAAATAAAATAACTGAATGGGAATCACACTAAATTATGAAAATTTAACCTGGAATTTTCATAAAACATATTTTTTGTATCAAAATAAAAACGAAAAAAAACATTGAAAAAGATAGGAGAAACATATGAAAAGATGAAACCATTCTTAAAATATTCAATTGGACCTTATTGCACGATGGGAGCATCAGTCGGAGTCGTATTTATTTTAGTAAGCATTTCGAGCATAGTCATTTGTCATAGTTTTTTTCATTTTCACAATGTCGGATTTCGCTTAACAAACTAGTTGTATTAAATTTTATTTAATGAATAATGTATCTTTTGTAGAAATATCGAAGATGTGGCAAAAAGTGTTTTGTATCTCACAAACAAGAACGTGTGGGTTTTATGAAATTTCAAAGAGAGACAAGAGCATGTTGAAAGGGAACCACTTCCGAGAAAACCAAAGCATATGAAGATAATCAAAGATGCTCGAAAATCATCAACTGATAATTAGAGAGCCTTCCTAAGCTGAAAACATAATATTTGGATCAGTTTATATCCGGTTTGATACCAAAACACTCAGTTTTTATGGGAAGTAGAGTAAAAATTAGAATAAAACAATGATTTCTGACTTATTATGAACGATGAGTCTTTGATCTTTACCTACGACCAAAAAACAACCGACTAATCTAGTGAATATAATATTGAAGGCTACCCAAGACCTAACAAATCTTGTCAGAGTCACTCAAAAGTCGAAGTTGGGATAACAATTTTATTGGATTACCGCGGTGGTGTTCATTATGAATTCCTTCCGCCGATTCTAAATGTTAGTGATGAATATTTCTTTGTGCAATGCTTCGTTTCTACTGAGTGATTCTCACCGAGAGGTCAGAATTACTAGAAGGCAATTCTTGACTTTGGCAAGATGATAATGAACTTTGTCACAGTTTTTCATAAAAAATCGAATCTATGACGTACCACAAACCACTGCATTCATATGATTTAGTACCGAATAAATTCTGGATATTCAATGAACTCAAAAAGGACTCTATGAACATCATTATGACTCGATTGAGATAAACGTTAAATCATAAAAGGTTGTGAAGGTTATTCGGGAAATCGAGTTTATGTGAAGGCTCGAGAATTTGAAAAATTATTGGAGTGGGATAATTTTAAAGGAGCTACAATTAATTTAGAAGAATAAATAAAGATTTTTATTTTATAATTTTCAATTTGCGATCAAACTCACAAGGATCGAATGGCTAAAGAGGTAGTCCAAAGCTTAAGCAAGGAAGGGTCACGTGATTGGTTGTTTTAATATACAGTTGTTTGATACTCTATTTTCAAAAATATATTTATTTTACTATGACAGCTACTTGACGTATTGTCGGAATCTAAAACTTCAGTAAATTTTATTACTAACTGCAACCAAAATCTTGGCGAGCTTTAAATGGACAGTGAAAGTATTAATATATTAAAATCTATATTTAAAATTTCCAGTGGAAACAAAGAAACGGTATTTTCCACGGAAAGCCACACCATTATTTCTAAAAACACTGTGAACCAAAATCGTTTGGGTCGATATTGTCTGAGTTCAAAAGTTGATTTTCAGTTTATTAATAAAAATAAATATTGATTACAGTAACCAGAATATGGAATAAATCGAATTACAAAACTCAAAAGAAGTGGAATCCCTGATTATGCGGAGTATATAATCACAGTACGTGTCTAAATTGGGAGTAGTCAGTATGAAACCAGTTTAGTTGTTGTTTTACAAAATTTTTGTTATTGTGTTGAAAAATCAATAAGTTGTTGAAACTATTTGTGGACGCCAATTGTCTTCGGCAATAGAATTTTCAATAAACGAGACTGACAAGTAATTGGACTTAAATTTTAAACCAAACTCACATCATCATAAATCCCTTAGTATCTCCAAATCTACAATATTATTTCTATACACTACATTACCAATAACGTGGAATAGATATATGAGCTAATAACTGAAGTTCAGACAGATAAATATGGAAAGCCTATACGTCAAAAATCAGTATCCAAAACTCTCATTTATTGACCTCCGGCACATTACTACATACGTATAACATCACAATTTCTAAATAATTAATGATCTCATGTTGGAACCATATTTGGATTATGAAAAGATTCCATTGGTTAATTCGTGCTTTATTGACATTTTTTACTATATCGAAATAGAATTTCCAAATTATTGTGTTTGATGGTACTTTCATAGAAATGTTCACCTGCCACGATTCACTTATCTGTTCCAGTACACTCATATCTTCCAATTAAAGCCGATATCATATTCATCCAGTAAATATCATCATATTACAAAATATATAAATACACATATATAAAAAGTCAAGCCAAAAGCGTTATTAGAATTTCATAATTTCTTTCGAGCAAATAATAATAATAATAAGATAAATTAAACCAATGAAAATGAACCAATAGCTTAAATTAAACCAATCGAGTTCATAAAAATAAATTCTATTACAAAAGGAAAGCTGCAGATATCGATAAGCAGTTACGAAAATCATAATAATAAAACAATAAATAATTAAATACAATTAAATAGTGAAGCCGACTCGATGAGTCTGATTATCGATTTACAAGAATATTTATAATTATCATTATTATTAATGTTCGTCATTTTTTTTGTTTGTTTCGAAATAATAAAATGATTCTGAGGAACAATAAATAAGGAAACGCACCAACACACCAACAGAGAAAAATACCTAGAATTTCATAACAAATATATAAAAAACCCAATATAATTGTTCTGTAAGTTGGTTTAGTTTTATCTGATGGTAAAGATATTTTTTTAAATAATAATAATAATTTTTTCATCAAGATTTCATCTTTAAATCGATAAAAGATAAGGGGGAGAGGAGATTAAAAGTGGTTCTTTCAGAACGTCAGTGAGAGATATAAAGCATCGAAATACAAATTGATCCAATATAATAACGATAATAGGATCAATATTGATGATATCAATATTGGATTAGCAAGTTCTATTATGCATGCCGACTCGACGGAGAAGTATTTCTGAAAGTAGTGCTATCTTGATTCACAGGGACTGTTGGATGAGATACTTCATTACTATTGGATTGTTGATGGTGAAAAACTGAGTTGTCATTGTTGTTTGCTCTAATATCTCGTCTGGGAGGAACCCTTTCGTTGACTTTATCAATAGCTTTAGCCTCTTCGAATGATGTAATTCTGTGATTGGGAGATATTCCAGACAGAGCTACAGTAGAGATGACAGTTAGGGATAAATATTTAATACGTAAATAAATAGATTGACTATGTTTTTAAATCACTTTTAGTACTCGTTTTTTAAAGGATTATTCAATATATTATAAGATTTTATAAATAAAAAAAATTCAAAAAATAACCAAGGAAAAACAAAAAAGTCATTCGGATAGGGTTTAAATTTTAGCTGACAAAACATTAAATTCTGACGACATAATATCGATCAAAGCATTTATCAATGATAAACCTATTTTTGCTATTTCTAAAAAGTACAATAATTTTAAAAGTGAAATTGAGAGGAAAATGTGCACAACTAATTTCGATATAAATACACAATCGAGGAAGAAACATAAAATAAATCTGTTCCAATAAATATAGTTCAAAATCGATTATGGTAAATATCATTGGAACTTGTTTCGTTGACGAAATATTTAAAGATATACAATAACAAATTCAATTGGGTTTTAGAGATAGACTCGGGTACATTTGTAAAGTGATCTGCAATATAAAACATTTCAAAAATAATATTTTCATCCATCTATAAAACCGAGATCAATGTCAACATTTTATAATCCAGTGAGCAACTACCAACAAATCAATAGAAATCTGACGGTGCTCCCTATCACATATGAACTCAACAAATTCCTTTAAACAAACTTCTACTACTCTAGAATGACTTGAATTTTTTGAAATTATTAAACTGGGTTTTCTGTTTCTATAGTAATAACAAAAATAATCATTACGCTTTTAAAAACCCTCGAACAGTTATTTGAAATTGATAACAGAAATTTTACAATCCCTTTCCACTGGCTGATGACTAAACAGGAAACCAATATCTACCAATACAAAGATGACAGCACTATAAACCAATAATATTAAATTCAGAGAGAAAAGTTATATTCGAATTTTGGTAAGATTAATTTCTAACTCCACTCATCCTAATCTCGATAAAACCACATTATACAAGGTTCTATAAACTCCGAAAAAAAATCAATAAAAGTTTTCTCTATCAATCCACAAAATACGTTCCCAAAATCAATAATCACAACGTTTCCATGACGATTTTCCACAAAAAATTCTATTCAAAGGAATTTATTCTATTTTTCGTGATTTTATCAACAATTTAATTTAATCAAGAACCAATAATAATAATAATAATTGATAAATTACGACATTGATCAGTCGCATAGACTCTAATGATAATGAATCGTTCCCAACGACATAAACACAACACAATTACTCTCGACATGCTAACGATTGAGAAACAACAACATAATAACAATGGGAATATTCTCTTTTACAAAACAATAGATACTGATTACGCAATACATGGATTATATATTATTTACAGACGAGGACAATATCAAATGATCAACGTTTTATAATGCTTCATCTCGTTCTATTCTTGTTTTCAAGAATTGTCTTGTAGAATTTCATTGAAATAAAAGATCAATGGATTAATAATTTATCAATCATTACAAACATGCTTCCGTAATAGCCAAACATAACAACGGTGTCACAATACTTCTAAAATCGACTATATATTCTTTACATAATGATCAATGGATCTAGACATTTAACACTGATAATATCTCACTTTCGAGTTGATATGCCACTGGTATGGAATGAAAAATATAAATCATAATCAATAATTTCTGTCGATTAAAACAATGGCATACTCACACAAAAAACACACATTGTTTATATTAGTAAAATCGCCCATAACCCCCCTCCCCAAAAAAATAACCGCGTCAAAATTTTCAAGTACATCAAATCAAATCGATTTCATGAAATTGAAAGACAGACAACCGTAAAACTATAAGATATACAAATTGCTTATTGATAAAGAATGGGGAATAAATTTTCTTTGGAAATCTTATCTATTTTTAATATATTTATAATTTCTTTGAACCGTAAATCGACTATTTACTTTTCAGTAAAAATTTTATCGCAATTTTCTTTTATAAATGAAAAATATGATTTATAATATAGTATTGTAAAACACAAATTAAGAACTTTTAATAGTGGAAAAAATTGAGAACAAATAATGTTTGAGACCCTATCAATTGTAAAATCGATAAAAGATATTTAGAAGAAAAAAACGAGTCTTTTGTTAATGGAATTCTTTAAGAATCTTCAATTCGATAATACTGTCGACAGTTGAGTGATATTATAAGTTAACACGCGATCTGTAACAATTTACCATCGATTATTATCGACGAATATTTCTACTTTGCGCAGATAGATAATCAACGACAATTGTTAGTTTTCCTGTATGTATTTTTGGTATGTATTAGGAGTGGATTTTTTCCGGGTTTTGTACTCTTCAAATATCTTTCACGATTTTGAATTGAACCAGATTCGATACAGAATCCAATTAAAAGTCAGATCATGCCAGATTATTGAATTTTTATAATAATGACGTCATTAGTATATATATATCTTTCAATCATTATTAATCTATATCGGGTTGGTGCATAAATTCGTGCGGTTTTATTTGTTGCAAAGAAAACACCAACTTCTTGTTTTAACTGATTTGAGTTATATGCATTCTGCTGAATTATCTATTTTAATAATTTTAGACTAACTTTCACTTTCTGTACCCTTATTAAAATGGAGTGTCGGGTAGCTAAAAAATGAACATTTCCTGATATCTATTCCTTTTCTATTTTAATCAACATTTAGTAACTGCAGAAGTCACCAAAATGATTTGTTGCGTTTATGGAGAAACGGCAGTCAGTGAACGAACAAAAATGGTTTTCGAAATTTAGCAGTGGAAATTTTGATTTAAACGATGCACTTCGGTTAGGCCGACCTAGTGACTTTGATGAAGACTGCTTGAACCAAACATTGCAATTAAAGCGAAGAGGACCTAGAAGAAGCAGATAATTTTACAGCATGACAATGTACAGCAATGACAAAATTGGCCTTTGAAGAGCTTGGCTGGGAGTTCTTCCCCCTCCTCTATATTCACCCGACTTAGCTCCAACAGATTACCATCTTTCCCGCCTCATGTAGAACCATCTGGTTTCAAATTTGAAAACGAAGAAGCAATGACAACGTGAATTGAAGAATTTTTCGACCAAAAATTACCAAGCTTCTTCAAACGTGGGATTAACAAACTGCAAGAACGGTGGAAGGAAGAATTGTGGAGGAGAATATCTCACCGATTGAGACTGAGATATTTGTTTTTTCTAATGATTTCATAAATTCATTTTGTTATCTGGAATGTTTTGCATGTTTTTTATTCTTGATCAGTAAGCATTTTTCATAATTGTAAAAAACCGCACGAACTTATGCACCAACCCAATATTAATATATGTTCTTGTGGAAATGATAGGTTTTAAAATCTAACTTTTGGAGGAATTTCATGAATCAAGCTTATCTGTCTAAAAATTGACGTCAGAAATAATATTCATCGTGGATACTGGTGTCGAATATTATTTTTGGGAAAAATGGTCCAGAAAAACAGTAAATCGGACTTACAAATCTCACTTTGTACCAGATATGACTCTTCTAAACGAATATTAA
>JBBMOY011635848.1:0-13719 GCA_037951405.1 Platydemus manokwari | reverse complement strand
TATGTATATTAATATAAAATTAAGTGTTTTTATTCAATCACAAAATACGATATTATTTTCCGGTACACCTAATATTTGTGTGTTTCAGTATTTTTCGAATAATTCATCAGGTTTCTCCAGGTAAAGCTCTACAATGTCTGATTCACAATATCAAAAATGATACTCAATAAAATCAATATCTTAGCGAATATTGTTAAAATGAGAACTTCTCGTTATTTCGAACTTAATCGGCCCTGTACTTTTCATCCTGGATTAGGTTCTTAGCGAACGAGGAATGTAGTTTTAAATAAATAGCCGCTAATTTCTTAATAAATAAAAGTAAAGATGTTTTATTAAGGTCAGTACATAAGCAAATCGCTGACCACTTGTCATTCATTTATTTTCAATGAAGATTTCTAAATCGCTTTTGAAAATGTTAATTTTAATTTATTTCTTAATTAATTTTTTAACTAAACCTTTATGCATATAAAATATATCGGGATGCGTTTTCTATAGTTATGGTTTTGGCAAGAGTTGTTGTCAAGTGACATAGTAAAATTTTAGTCCTCAACCACAAATCGTCAAAATAATGTAAAAGAACAAAAGAAAAAGACTTATTTCTCTTGGAATTTATACCAAATGAATGAAGACATTGTAATAAATTGGATGTAGTTTCTGATTATTTTTTTTATTAATTTCAAAAATTATATTTCTTCTGGTATGACATATCAGACGGTGAAATTTTTCAAACCAAATTTCAAAATTATAAAAATCCTCATCTGAATCATGTTTCTTGTAGAATGATCATGGTTCATGAATATCTTATATGAAACTCAAAAATATGAGGTTTGGAATCGCTAAATTTGGTTTTAAAAATACTTCACAAAATACCAGATGATGATGATGCCAACTTCTGGTGGAAAATTTAAGGCTGTTCAAGATCACCTGATTTATCATTAAGATCATTTATCTACGAATACAAACTCCATAATCTTTATTTATTATGATATTCTTATCAGGTATTATAACAAAATTAAACTTGCACATATTGGATGTAGTATCGTAGTAGAAGATAATTTATTTCTAAACTCCATTGATACATAGTAATAATAATAACAAATATAATAATAATAATGATCATATTAATTATTATTATTATTATTAATATAACGATCATAATCATAAATACTAATAATCATAAATACTAATCAGTTGATTGAATAAGATAATATTACGGATTTTCATAATATATTATAATTTTTATTAGAGATTAATTTCAAAAATATTTTCTAATTTTATTTGAACTCAAAAATCTGTATCACATTTGTTTCACGTAAATGTTGTTCTAATAGTGAATTTATTTTGCAAATACTAGTACAGAATTACAATTCCCATCTGCAATAACAATGCAAATAATAAAATTATAATTAAATCCATAACAAATTCATCATTAATTATAAATATTAATCAACTATTCGTTACACATAATTACATTTTAATAAAACCCTTGCAATGCAGCGAATTTAGAAAATTATCAGATGACTTTATAAATCAATTAAGTCAAAATCCGTAAAATGTGTGATGGAATTCCAAATTTAAAATTACGACATTACGTGTCGAATTTCTATTGGTTTATGAATTAACCATTATAATTTAACGCCATGTTTTCATCAAATTTTCATTTTCCAATATCTAAAGATGTTGTGGAATATCGGATATTATGGATATAATAAAAAAGATTTTCTTGGAAAAGGTGCTTTTGGATATGTATATCGAGGCAGAAATAATAAAGTGAGTATTTTATACATTCTTGATTCTTTTTTGTAATCTTGTATGTAATTACAGACAAGTAAAGAGGTTGCAATCAAAGTTATTGATAACTTTTATCTCAATGATAATTATAACAATCAAAAATCAGAAATAGAACACATACAAGTAATTCAGTTAATTTTAGCAATTATATTATAAATATATAACAAGGGCTTGAATTGTAAGAACATCGTGCGGCTGCTGGATCACGAAGTCAATTTTCTTTAACATTATATCCGAATAAATTATTGAGCTCATTTATTCAGATTTTAAATGGAAAATTATTCTTGATTATGGAACCATGCGATGAAGATCTTGAAGATAGAATTCGAAGTGTTGGTGAGACATTTGACGAAAATTATTTGAATTATTAAATATTTCATTGAAGGCAGAGAAATTACTGAAGGTGAAATTCGAAATTTCGTTCGTCAAATAGGTAAGGAACAAATGTGCTAATAAATGAAATATTAATGCCTTTCAATTAAGCCAATGGATTGAAATACCTCCACCATAATAATGTTGTTCATCGTGATATCAAGCCACTAAATATCCTCATAAAGCGTCCACAAAATCAAATAAGTTATAAAATTGGTGAGATTGAATGAATAATTAATTAATAATCGATATCAATATTTCAAAATGATAAATAATGTTAAAAAATGAATGGAAATAATGTCTGAAAAATGAAACCAAATGAAATTCCAAATCTAAATTTAGCAACAATTATTGAGTCATTCTGATTTCCATGATTTCAAAACAATGAATACATTTGAAAAATGAATAAATAATGTCAAAGTTATTACACGAAACCCAATGAAATTTCAAATATAAATTTAGTAACAATTATTGAGTCATTCTGATTGGATGCTTGATAATTATTTTCAGAAAATATTATTTCACATTCAGTATTCATGTACATATAAAATAATAAATGTAACAGTTAATTGTTCAAAATTCAACGAGAATAATTTTATTCAGCTGATTTTGGAATATCAAAAATTATAAAGTACGCCTATGGAATGACCTCGATTGGTAATCAATACTTCATGGTAAAATATATATTATTCCATTAATGTATGATATCAATCAGGCACCTGAATTAGTAGCACGAAAAGATTCTAATTGCAATGTCGACATATGGAGTTTAGGAATAATCGTGTGTTACATGATGTCAAAGAATATTAATGATTTGGAGTAAGACGCTTTGCTGGGGAAATAAATAAACAATGAAATCCGTTTTAGTTACTCACAACATGGTTCAGAAGAATTGTCTCAATTGATTTCCAAGATGCTGGAATTACATCCATCCAACAGATATTTTGCAGGTTACCAATTATATTATCTATAATTCATTAGTTAATTTCAATTGATTCTAGGAGATGTTCTCAAACACAATTTCATCACAAGACATTGAGATTCCATCATCAATTCTAAGTTATAACTTTATAATATGTATTTATTAGGTTTTAACCATCAATAAAATCTTATTATTATTGTTTTTTAAGTAAAAATTTGGCAGTGAAAAATTAAATAAAAGTGTATTTATATTAAAGATTCATAGAAAAAATCAAGAACCGATAACACACATTCATAATATGTAGAATACATAAAGCCAAATAATGATGGCATCTATCGAATTTTACTCCTCAACACGAATATTAATGATTCCAGTATTCAGATTAGCAAAACGACCTATCAAACTACATCCCGAAAACTATTTAAAAAAATAACTCATTATCTAAAACCAATAAGATGTGTTACAGAAAAATTTGTCATCAGATTTTCTGACGATTATTAAAATGGAAATATTATCTGTATAGAAATAAATGCCAATGAAATGTAATAATAAATTAATACATGAATTAGCGAAATCAAAGAAATATTTATTCAAATAAAAGCAAAATTATAATCATTGGACTCTAATTTGAAGAATTCAATAATGACTCAAACATCAGTTCGGTATTCATACGCTTTTCTTCGTCTGTTGCTGGTAGAGACGATTTGTCTAGATCGTCGAAGAATTCATGATAAAGAGCATCTCGTAGTGTAGCTCGATTTTCAGGAGTATAAATCAACATTTTCTAAAATGACAATCGATAAGCCACAATATTAATAATTGTGCACACAAAAATACACTATAATCCGTGATGTTAGTATAAGAATTATAAAGACAAATTATCGTTCTATTCGATAATTGGATAACAATTTATAAGCTAAACAATTACATGATAACGCGCTCGATGTTCTCAATCATTCAGTTTAATATATTGGATTGAAATAAATTAGTAAATGTTCATGGATTTGTGGCTACAAAAAATCAATACAACAGTGATATTACCGGAGTTAATCATTGGTGAAAGATTAATATGCGTGTGATACGATTGGTTATCAAAAATAAATAAGATGATCAATAATATCTCAAAATGATTTCTTATAATTTGACAAATGGAGCAATGTTAGTCATTAAGAACTCGAATTTAACCAGACAATTTATACCTATCCAGATGATTTAAACTCATTGCATTAAACCGTTGGTTTGGATTATGCTAACTTGTTACACACACATTATAATGGATTCTAAAAATTTCTGATACTCGTCCACCAAACCTCACGAAAAAATGTCATGATAATTATTATAGATACCAATCTGATTTGCAATTTCAAAACATGCTCATCATAGAGATTCAGTTAGAAAATATAAATGATTGATTTTATTCAATATCAAATGTTCTCGTGTGCAGAACATTAGAATATTACAGAAAAATATAAAGAAAAATAAATAAATAAAATAACTTACACTCAATAAATCTAAGAATAATTTATCCACATCGTCTCCGAACACTTTCATCAACGAATTCTTCCAATTAGGAAATTCTGTCTTCCAAGTTGTCAGTTCATAGAAATCAGGCCAACTATCGGTATCGGGAGTGCCGAGTATTCTAAAAATGGCAAACAACTGACCGATTTCAGAGTCTCCTAAAAATAGAACATGGCCTGTGAGCATTTCTGCCATAATGCAAGCTACAGACCAAACATCGATTGGAAACGAATATTTCCCACAGCCTAACATAATTTCCGGTGCTCGATAATGAAGCGTCATAACCTAATGGATTATTATTAATAGAATTCGAATCGTTTTATCAATAATGGTGTTAAGCAATGAATATACGAGAAAACATTAAATCCATTTTACTAGAACCACTACCTCATGAGTGTATGGTTTCACGGGAATTGTCACTGTTCTTGCCAATCCGAAATCCGCTATTTTAATTATCAATTTATGTAAATCAATCAATAAGTTCTCTGGTTTCAAATCACGATGAATTATTCGTTTTCCGTGACAATAAAGAAGACCTTGCATGATTTGATAACTGAATGTTTTAGTTAAAGCGATATTGTTCTCATAAGTCACCAAAAATCTTTTAAGATCCATATCCATATATTCGAACAGTAAACACAGCTTTTTATCGCAAGTTAACACTTGCTCCATGCTGAAAATTACAGGATTCAAGATCCATTTTGGTAAACAAATCATTACCAGATAATATTTGGATGTTGAAGTTCTTTGAGTATAGAAAGTTCTCTCAAACAGGTACTTGGTATTCCATTATCATCGTTTCGAATGATAAATTGTTTAATGGCCACCAATTTCCCTGTAATTTTATTTATAGCTTTACAAACAACACCATAAGAACCTGTTGAAAGATCCGGAAATATAAATCCTTAGTTAAAATTTCGAAATGGAAACAAATACCTTCACCGATTTTTATAAAATTTTCAAAATCAGTAATTTTATATAACATATTTGAATTTTCGGTAAATGTTTGAAGATAAAATTGGTTTATTTAAACGAAAAAAATATAATTATGTAAGAATTAAATATTTAAAATTACATGTAAATAAATTGCCGATAAAACTCAAAAAAATATAAAAATCGATTGCTGATTAAAAACGAAAAATACAACACTGAAATGTAAGAAATTTTGATTTTTTTTATCAATCTGTGAAATTCTTTATAAACTATATTAATTAATCCTGATGTAATTACCTTTATTGATATTGAAACTCTATTCTTAATTTAAAATCAATTAAAGGTTTTTTAAATAATTTTATACCGATGAATATTCCTTTCAATAATTTTTATTTATGATAAAGTACCGAGGTCCTGAAATAGTAAACATAAATTAAATCTCACCTCATTTCCTCGATCTTGATACCAAATAACTAACCCGATGCGATCTTTTAATATTAATATAAATGTAAATGCAAAACTGTTCATAAATCGTTTAATTTAAGTCTAATCTTTGAATAAACTTATAAGAACTATTAATTTATTTGTGTGATTTTCTATTGGAGAATTCAGATAAAGAATGAAAATTGTATGAATAGTATATTGCAGTTTAAAATGTTGGGAATTTATTGTTAGAATATTACCCTGCTGAGGACTCTTAATTTAATCAACAGTTTCATTTCTATAAAAGAAATATTTGGTATCAGAATAGTTAAATATGAAAATATTTTGAAACTAGAATATTAAGTTTTCTTGTTTTCACTATAAAAGACACAAATCCGATCTAGAAAATCATAATTTACCAAAAATTAAAGTTTCTTTAAAGTTATGAAATTACATAATCACTTGTGTAATAACGTATAACATGATATTATAAAAATTTGTGGAGACACAAAATGACTAAATCATAAACAATGACAAAAATATCCTGCGAGATCAGACCAAACGAAAGATAAATATCAAAAAAGAATTGTCGTCAGAAAATCTAACGCATAATGAGTGTTTTCGAATTTCTTTCATCCATTTTAATGAAAATTAAGCATTATCCCCACCAAGTTTAGGAAAAATACTCAACCGCATGAAAAATTTTAAATTTACAATATTTCCAAAATTATCAAAAGAAAAATTCAAAATTCGCATTATTCTCACAATATAATAATATATTTACTTTAATTTATAATATTCCCCATCTCCTTGATTGGATTTCAGTGATGTGCGAATCCTATCGAATGATTGCTTGGAAAACTTTGAAGGTTGGAATCTTGGAGAAAGCTAATACTCAAAAATTTCTGCAAATCACTCATAATTATCAATAAACTTGCTCTCATTTGTTACAGATATATTAGAAAAAGATAAGTATTTATATTTGATCAATGGAGCATTTGGGTATAAATTTCAAAAATGGCTTTCAGTTATAATTTCGAAATGAGATTAATTATAATAAAAATATTATAATGAAGTAGTTGAAAATGATTTTTGATAATTTTCAAGACATTTCAAAGATCTCAGTTTGTTTATTTTAAATTAATAAAGATAACATTTAAATGAGTTTTTTGAAAGATAAAACGAATGTCAAGCACTTCAAATACCACATTTCATCAACAATGACGAGCATGATAAATATTCTTTGATCAAGATTTTTCGTTAAAGTTATTGCATTTGAATAGGAAACATTTTTTGTTTATTTATTTAATAAGAAACAAAACAATTCAAATAATTAACGAAGAGTTTTTAGAAAATTTTTAAACTTAGTTACTTACTTTTGATTACATGTTAACCGACCAATCAAAAGTAACCTGGTAAACACAATCAATACACATTAACATCCGACTATAAATTGCAATGCAAATATGGTCTATTGTTAGTGGAAACCAATCAAACATATTTAATGTACCGGTTTTTTGGTTATGTTAGTGCTGAGTAGCACTATTCAGAGTCAATAAACGTTTAAGTCTAAACGTAGGCTTTACTTATCCAACACAATTATACGTATCATAAGAGAGAAGATCTAGATAAACATTCTTTAATAAATATCGATAAACCCTATATATTTAATTTATGTTTTGTATTGATTTCTAATTCTTCTAGCACCATAAAGCAATCGTCATCATAGTATACACAAAATAAATGTATGAATGACAATAAAAATATTCGAAAATAAAAACCGATATTAGTAGCTCTATCTGTGTAAGTATGTATGAATAATTTTGGTCGGCTAATTATGATAGTATAATATAATAATTTTATAATAATAATTTATATATTATAACTATATCGAAATAATTTATTTTGAAATCATGGATTTAAAATGTCGATTTGGAAATTAAAAAATTATTTTAAAAAACAAAAGGCATAAAAAAAATTAGCGCTTGTAAACTTTCAAAAAATATTTATAATTTCATAGATAATAATAATAAAATAAGAATGGATAAATGCAGGAGATCCGATGAAATTAAACTCAAGGATTTCAATTAATTTAAAAGTACAAAATAATTTGTTTTAAATTGCAACGAATTCATAAAGTAGATTTTAAGTGAATATTTAAATTAAAAAAAAACAATTTTGTTTTTAAATTTCATTAATTGTTGCCGATTTTGGTAGTGATTAACATATATAGTTATGAATAATAATTATCAAGTAATAATCTAATAATAAACGGGAAAGAAAATTAGTTGACTATCACTTAGATAAATAATTGCCCGAAAAATCCTTTAACCACACAATATGGTTATTATCAGAATAATTTAATCACTCAATTATCTTTTCCAAATGAATATGCACATCAATCACAGACGTATTATGCCAATGTAATTACAATGATATCATTTATACAATGAATTTGTGCAATATTCCACCAAATATGATTTTTTATCGATTGATTTTCTAGAATCCACCAATCACCATGGGCAACCAAAACATGATGCCATATTTTCATAATATCAATAATTCAAACAATCATTATGTCAATCCAGTGATTATTTTCATAGATAAAATAAAATTATTTGATTGTTATTTCCAGCAATTGAATCCATACCAGAACAATATCAGAATAATCAATTGTAATCCTCATATTTCCAATGGATATGACGTAATATGGGAGAATTTCAAATGATATATTATTTTAATAATCTACAATTCAGGCAGCATCGGATTATGGTAGTTTTACATCTTCAAATAGTACGCCCAATTCTGACGATGTTCTGCTCAATTCTGCATCACCATATTTCCATGATCATTACGTAACGTGTTTTGTAAAAATATTTCTCAATCATTTCATCAATTTGTTCCAGAATCAAGCCCAATACAATGATAAATATTTATCATATAATGCCAACTATTTTTATGATATAAATAAATATAATCAAGTCTCATTGATTTTTTTAAAAATTATTAGAATCAATTATCTAATATGAGAATTTACAGTATCTCAGTCAAATAGAAGAACAAAATAGAAGACAGAATCTATTGCTACAGAATCAAATATATGTGATATTTTATTATATTGTTGTTTGTAGATATATTCACGATAATGATTATGTTTTTAGGTGGCCTCATGTGCGCAATCGAGCTCAAAGAAAACCGGCAGTAATAATTTTTCTAAATAAATATGCTTATAATAATGATTATTGATAACTTAATCTGTAATTTGATGGATTCCTGTAGGTTCCAACAAGGCCAGAGATCAACGAATAACGTTTACACCAGATCAATTGGATATTCTCCAAGAGGAATTCCAGAAGAATCAGAATCCACCCAATGAAATCATTGCATCCATTGCTAAAAAAATTGGCGTTGAAAGTAAAAAAGTGAAAAACCATTTCAAAAATCGAAGATCTGCCATTTCAAAAGCCGAAACAAAGAAACTTCTTTCAACAACGAATTGAGAACAACAACAAATTGAGTATAACTGCAATATTAATACTTTTTAGATGAATAAATTATTATCATTTTATATTGATTTCAAAAAATTTATCATTTATTGGATCATTATAATGATAACTATTGCCCTCAAAATAAAAGTCCCATTTTCATCCCAATTAAACATAAAAAATTTTATTTTTATTGATTCCGGGTCAATGTGCCAAAATTTACAGATTTGTTGTATTATCGATTAATATTAGAGAATTTTTACATTGACCTGCTCTCATATTTCTAACAATTTATTGTATTTTAGTAAAAAGCATTATCGGATTTTTTATTTTTTCTTCAATGTTTTAAAAATGACTTTAAATTTAAATAAGGTGGCAAATATAAATTTAAAATTGATCTTCTTATAAATATTTTTTTAATTAGTTAAACAATTTCTTTAACATCGTATTGAGATTGTTTAAATTCGTGATATTATTTATATATCAATGTATACACAAATAAAATCGTAATTTAACTTGTTGGAGAAGTTTTTATTTATCTTTATGGTTCCGAAATGAGAATGAAGCGAAATTTTAGCACCAGGAATCATCATAAAAATCATCAAAACTGATTACCAAAATGATCAATAATTTGTTGATAGATAATTTGTTGAAATGTGATGTTTGAATTTTTATATGAATTGAGGCTTTATCATGAATCAAGTAATGCTTCTGATTTCCAAATAATCTTTCCACGTACCCCATTAACGACGGGCAAAATATTTATTTCAGTTTTTATCAATTATAACTATTATTATGTTTTGATCGGACTTCTTTCTGTTGATGGTGTTAAATACCAAGATTATTGATTCCAAACAATTTATTGCTCGGCACATAACTGCAAGGTTTGCAAGCCAAAATGACTGTACAGGCATGCGTATGTGTAAAGTATCAATACAGTGTTTATAGTCGTGATTTCTATAAAAAGCGATTTACAGTTGAAACCACCCGGCTTGCAATAAAATATGGGGCCTTAGTATGTAAGAAAAACTTAGATGATCTCGATGTATTGACAGAACTCAATTGATCTGTGCAGTTATATATAATGTATCCTCGCTGTGAAATTTACCAGAATGTCATTCACCAAAGGCATTTTATTTCCTCTTTAATGGCTTCATTTATTTAAATATTTAAAAATTCGAAGTATATTTTATATTTTCTGAGCTGTATTGATTTTTAAAGGCACCAGATTATTTATAAATCATCAATTTGTGTTCATTAATTAACTTATTATTTGTTAATTAATGGTTTGGTATTCATCAATTTGTTTTAAATGGTCAATGGAGTTGACACTATATCATTTTCCATACTATTTGATAAAAGTAACAAACTAAATGATAATAGCAACAAACTAAATGGTATTAGTAACAAACTAAATGATAAAAGCTACAAACTAAATGATAATAGTAACAAACTAAATGATAGTAACAACAAACTAAATGGAAAGAAATAATATTAAATAAATTACGTATGTATCAAAAACCAACCGAAAAGTAAAACAATAATATTGAAATAATTTGTTGTTTTAAATCATAAATTGTTATGAAAAT
Source organism: Platydemus manokwari (assembly GCA_037951405.1). Classification (NCBI taxonomy): domain Eukaryota; kingdom Metazoa; phylum Platyhelminthes; order Tricladida; family Geoplanidae; genus Platydemus; species Platydemus manokwari. The sequence continues at coordinate 2,683 of JBBMOY011635848.1, read as the reverse complement.
CAATTTGTTAGATAATAGCAAACAGATGATAAATAGATAAAATAACATAATTTAATTAATATTTAAAGGTATAAATAAGAAAAATGTAACATTCGACAACAACCATTTATTAGAACTCAATGTCCTCTAGCGCCAGCACATCTGGTAACTTACCTTGAATATATGCTAAACAGAAGCAACACAATCCAGGTATAATCAGCTCCACAGCGTTTTGAATATATCTTTCCAAAAATTGGAGACGATATTCTTTTACAGTCAGTTGGCCTCTGAATTTATCATTCAATAATGAAGAAATGTTTTCGGCCATATTTCGTTTAATATGGACTTTCATAACGGACCAAACTTGCTCAATTAGATTGAGCATTGGGCTGTATGGTGCTTACCGGAGGAGTGAATGTTCTTTAAATTTCTCTTCTATTAACACTTCCTCGACACGACTGTGGCAATGAGCATTATCTAGCACCAGGACAATGGGTTTTCCGTACAAAGAATATGCTTTTCGAAAGCATATTTTTAACCATTCGTGCTCATCTTCTTTATGAAATGCACCACGCCGCATTTCAAAGTGAATTAGGCCAAGAGATCCAATACACCCAATCATATGTGCATTAACCCCCTTGGATCCCGCTGCAGCTGCACTACACCAAGTGCCTCGTATATTGAGATTACTCTCATCCAGAAAGAGAATATGGAGATTCTGACCTTGAAAAGCGAGTAATCTTTGAGCAAACACTTTGCGCTTCTCCATATTCTCTGGAATATTTGCCCTTTCTGGCTCAAAACGTATTTGTTTCAGTGTTTACGTTACTGCATCTAAGTGTCTAAATACCATAGTCTTAGAAACAACTAACGAATACAAAGCAAATAGTTTATCCGTTAATTGAGCCAGAGTGATCCGAGGGTTATTTTCAATTAGGTTACACATCGCATTTTGATGTTCTAAAGTAACCTGTGAATTATAAATTCCTCCACGCAAATCAGGCTTTTCCGCTTCCTGAATTCAACGATAGACAGTCGGCTGGGTAACACTTAGTTGCATTGAAAAGATCCAATATGCGGGTCTTTTTGTTGCCCATTAGATTTTTTTGTTCCTTACTTCTTCTTACCGTGGAGTAAAATTTTAAAATATATTTTAAAAAGGTTAGAGAAAGTTTATTTAATAAATAAAAGTGCTACCGTTTTAGTAAGATAATGTAAAATTTTTTAAAAATTAAATCTAAAAATTATTACTTAAATTTGAAGTTTAGGATTTTATTAAATGTAATAAATACATTGAATTAAATTTGCCTTTGATGTTCTGAAGTTTAATTTTAATCATTGATTAATATTAATCATATTGTTTTGTCATATTGAACTACTCATGATTATTGTATGTATTTTGTGCGTTTTTATTATTATAATTTAGTTTGTTACTATTATCATGTAGTACAGAAAATTGGATGATATTGAGAGAAGTTGATAAAACTTTAGCATGAACAAGTTCAGTAAAGTAACAATAACAATCTGATAGACATGGTTTACACTAACAATAAAAATAATAATAATTTTACAATAAATATAATAAAATTTGTACCGTAAAGTTTCTTCTAATTTGTTTAAAGATAGCTGATTTCCCACAATTGGAATTGTGAAAATAATTTAATAAAATTTCACAATTAAGTTGAAGAGAAATTTAGTGAATAAGATATTTATGAATTGCATTGACCAATCAAATGCCTCAATTACATAAACCCATAAATAAAATTCGATCGTCAATCGAAGCAGACCAACACAGGAAACGAACATCGAGATACACCAACGAGCTGAAAAATAGAAGAAAACCTGTTAGTAAGTTGGTATTAAGAGGGTTCTGGTAGATGACAAGCAAAATTACTAGACAAAGGAACAACACGGATAATAAGTCTTTCAAAGAACTTTATGATTAGCAATTACTGCCATTGTTATAACTTTCTGGTTCTGATATGATAATTAACCATAGGAACTTTTTAAAGATCATGATTTCAAACAAGTATGCAAATTTTTTAATATTTATTCAATGAAACCACATGATTGATAATTTCTTTAAAAATATATTTAAAGAACTACAAGGCAAAGTTTATATACTTTAGATTATAATAAAGATTATAATTAAATAAACTAGCACAAGTTGGCTACTATGAAAATGATATAAATAGTTGGATAATTGAACTAACAATATATTATTGCCACATCGTTGAGATCGTTCAAACAAATTGTTGTGGAAAGAAACAGATACAAGTTATAAGTATTTGAAATTGAAATTTGAATAATTATATTCAACATAACATTTGGTGTCATGATTTGTCAGTTGATTTCCAAAGCCTGTTTTATGAAAGTGTAGTGGCCAACAGGGATAAATACCGATTAACTTTTAAAGATAAGCATATATGTATTTAAGAGATAAATGACTTAATTTTGAAACTTGTATGTATGTTGGTATTTATTAAGTTCTAAAATCAATGCTAAGTCATTTGAATTGTTTTAACGGTTAAGTACTCATTGCTTGATGTCTAAGAACTTCACTTTTTAATCGATAGAGCCTTTCACACGTCGCTGAATTGGCAAATTCTCTTGTATCTGTCATGGCATTGGCGAATCTTGATGTTTGTTGATTGTTGCTGGTATGTGCTATTTGATTTTTGAATTCTAAATATGAACTGATATA
>JBBMOY011634737.1:0-13724 GCA_037951405.1 Platydemus manokwari | reverse complement strand
AAGCAAAGAAATTGTTGCACCTGACGTATGAGCTGTTGCCCCATCTTGTTGAAACCAAACCTCCGGATTATCAGCAACTTTAGGCCTTAAATAATTGTTGATCATATTTCGATATAACTCTCCGGTTACTGTAAGCGGATTCTCGTTTTCATCTTCAAAGAAGTAAGGTCCAATAATTCTATTGGCCATTATTCCACACCATACCGTGCATCTGATGGGATGAAATTGACGTTGTTGAACAATTCTTGGGTTTCCTGTTCCCCAAACCCTACAATTTTGTTTGTTTGCATATCCATTTAAATGAAAATGGGCTTCATCACTCATTATAAGGTTTTCCATAAAATTTTCCTCACTCCTATTCATATCTAAAAAACGAGTAGAATATTGCAAGCGCTGTTCCGAATCCCTTGGTAACAACGCCTGCGTTGACTGGATCTTATAAGGAAAAAGCTTTAGATCCGATTTTAAAATTCTTTCCATTGATGATTTTGTAATGCCTAGGCTAGAGCATCTCCTACGAATAGACTGTAAAGGATTGTTAGTCACACTGTTTTTTACAGCTTCAATATTTTCATCATTCCTAATAATTCTTTTTATATTTCCTCTTTTTTTGTTAGCCACAGTTCCAAATTGTTCAAAACGTCTAATCAGGCCTCTGATCATATTTCCACAGGGAGTGGTAGTTGCATTGAAATGATCAATATATCTTCTTTGTGTAATTGATATTGATTTATTAGATGCATAAAATAATTCTACAATTTTTATTCTTTGTCCTACCGTATAATTGGTCATTTGGCCTTAATTCTTTAATTTTTAAAAAACAAAAATTTATTTAAAAACGTTCACTCGAGTTTGGGACACCCTGTATATATATATTTACTTTCATTTTACTGATTCTTATTTTTTTCTTAGTTTTTCTTATATGAATGTGCCTAATAAATATATAAAATTAATCAATACTCACACACGGCTCCTTTCTGAAGTTACATATTTCAGGCAAAAATTGCTTAATTATAATAATCAGGTTAATTATAAAATTATAAATAACATACAATATCATTTGGAAATTAGAGACCATTTTTAGACAGTAAAATTTCAAAAGCCGTAAAACATATTTGTAATGATTTCTTCTCATTTGATTTTATGGTACTTAAAACATTGAATTATTGATCAAATCCGAAATTAGATACAGAGAGATTGATGTTTTAAAAACTAAACCGACACAAAATAAGGATATGGAAAGATTTATAAATAATTATAAATAAGAATACATTGGAAATAAAATATATTGAAGAACTTAACAATTCAAAATTATCACTCTACGAACCAAATCCTTCAGGGTGGTTGCAAGTTTGCCTAGATTTTTATTCTAGCAATTATATTATCAACACGTATTGTATTTACCGCATTTTAATTATCTATACTTTCAAGCATCAGGTAGAATATGATCATAGGTGAACTATTCGATTCGACGAACAAAGAAATTAAAATTTATAATTATATCAAATACAATCATTATTTAATTGCCTTTCTTTGAATATTTTAATACTTTTATAAGGCTATTTTTATTTCTTAACATTTACCTCAGTAGATTATTGCTGAGTCATTTTCTCCAATTTAAATTGTCATCTCTCAATGTTAATCTTATCATAATCGTACTAATTTGCTTCTAATATAATTGCTCCTAATCACATAATTCTTTTTATTAATGATTTTTACATGCATGATTCAGTAAACTTTTAAGTTTCTACCAAATTTTGTTTTGTTCACTTTTGCAGTATATTATTGATCAACGTCAACACTTTCCAAATGTTGTCTGATATACAAAGCCAAATATGACAAAATACAATCAGCTATTTCAATCCATTGTCTTTTTGCTTTAAAAAATTAAACGCCCACTAAAATTTTATTTCTGTGTCTGCAAGTTGTGTGCAATTACTTTAACTGAACCACTTATGTTATTAAGCTATTAAGTTTGATATTTGAAGGTTAATATATCTTTCAATTAAATTATTTCAATAACTGTTTGATGATGAACAAAAAATCAGTCTCCTTTGTCTGAAATCATGTGGAAATTTTTCTTTATATCAACATCTAAGTTGCTTTTATCAACTACCAGAGAGTCGGGAAACTCCATAAGTGAAAAACATTTCAATTCGAGGATAAATGCAAATTAAAATGTTATATCCTGATCACCTTAACTGAAAATCTCACCAGTAAATTGGTTCATTTAAGATTAGCATCCACTTAAAATTCAAATCTTTAGCGAATTTGAATTCACGAAATGACTTCAAATTGGCTTGTCTAGATTGAATAATTTACAAATATTCCCCTTAACATTTAAAATCGACTTATTGTGAGTGATGACGAAAGTAAATCATAGTCTAATTGGTTGTGTTTGATTCAATAAATTTTTGTAAATTTTTAGTTCTTTTTAATATTTTACTTTTTTAAATCAAAATTTACCTTGGACGGAATATATTAATTTACCACGCTGGATTTTCCAAATTGTAATTATAAACACAAGTTACATTTGAAAGTCAATTTGTCAACACTAGCACTCTAAATCACACTTCCAAAATAAAGTCAATAATAGAACAGAGGTAGAAATAACAACCATAGAAGATTGACCATACAAAAAATAAGAAAAATAGAAAATTTCCGTCCATGAAAGACTGGTAATTGCTTCCGAAATTCAACTCCTTTTATAGATTTTTCATGTGTATTTACTTGCTAGCTTTATTTTCTTTATTTCGTTAAACAGCTTATATACTAGCTTATTAATACATTCTTATAACTCTCGTCCCATTGGCTTATCTTGTGATTTGTTGACTTTTATTGATGTGCGCCAATTGATTATCGAATTCTGTTTGCGGATTTGTATTTTTGAAGGCACTTGATTATCTATTGAAGATTTTGAAGGTTATTTCGAGGTCTTACTTTGTTTTTGTTTTTGCAATAATGCATATTATAAAGAAGATTCGGACTTTAGTTAATTCAATGCAATAAAAATATTTAAATTTTAACTAAGACTCCTATTGATTGAAGTACAGTTTTTAACTAATAATAACATTATTTTATAAATTATACACTAAATAATATGTTGATTATGAAAGATTTCCTAAGGAGAAAGAAGCAACTAATGTTTAAGGGTTAATACAATTAATTGTTTGAAAGTTTTTATCCTATACCGATTCTTGAAAAGGGAAATGGGAATAATGAATAACATTAATAATATTATATATCACAAGATTTGTAAAGCAGTGGTTCTCAACCCCGAGGCCGCGACCCCAAATGGGGTTGCCAAGCTTTTTTAAAGGGGTTGCCGAATCATGGTAGGTGTACAGACCATTGCGTGTGAAAATTCGTGTTTTATAATGCTGTTAAATAAATAGTTTGTGATGCTGATTGAACTACTTCTGTTCAAATTTACCTTGACTACTACAGTTAAGTATTCTATAGGTAATATTATTATCTGATAATCTTATTATTATCGGTAATTCATTACTTGTTGTAAATCAATGAAATTTTGCAAATTGGTTTTATTAAATATGGTGAGTTATGACTTATTTTTAGTAATAATGATTTTCTATGGGGTCACCACGATCTTAAAATGGAGAAATGGGTCGCCATAGAAAAAGGCTGAGAAACTCTGTCCTAAAGTATATGTCATTACTGATGAAAAATCTAAAATTATCATAAATGCTTTGCTTATAATTGCTTTATAATACATGTATTATTCCATGTTCCCTAGCTTCGTGGTTCTGATTATAATCAATGAAGTTAAACACAATTTGATTAATCATCTTGGAAATAAAGGACCATCCAAGTATTGAAAGAATTCCCTCGCAAAAACCACAACCTCTTACAAAAGGAAAAGTTAAAATAATGGGTTAAAGATTAATTAAGTTATTCAAATTTATTTGGGAGTGGGTTACTATTTTTATTTATCATTTTTTTCAATTCGTCTTGATGTTATAATTTTTATTTTCTTGACACATTTTGTTATCTTTGGCCCGTTACTAATTTAATTATAGTCAATTATGTAAAATTTCTGTAACTTAACATCCATGTCGTTATTGATTATTATTAATTGTTATTTCAATGTATATTAAATACAATGTACCAGAAACCAACTTAACAGGTAAGCATTTTCTTTTAAATTTCAATAGTTTCATTTCTTTAATATATTGTTACCTTCTAACATTAGTTTTGGTAAAAGTAATTTTTAAACCAGTAATGATTTTGTGATTGAAATCAAGACATTGCATATTGGTTCTTGTAATTTATTTATCTTAAACAACTATTGTATTTATAATCTATGCAGCCTAGCTAACTGAAGGAAGTAAGATCTTTGATGATTAAAGCTCAGATACCTTAAAACTACAGTCACAGTAGAGTTTAATCAGACAATTAATGATAATTAAATGTTAATAAGTACTCTAATGTGTGAATAAATAGAGTTCGCTATTATTAGTAAATGACTGAATTTGTCTTAAATTATTGTAGAATACGTTTCACGGACTGCCAGAAATAAACTAACTGTCTTAACATTGGCCGAGTGTATTTTAGAGTGAACTAAATTTAAACTAACAGGAATACAACACTAGACATGATCGTAGCAAAGTATTGAACTGGTATAAGAATTACTATATTTTGTTCTTTATAATTATTTTTTCAATTATTTTCAAATTCAAGTTAATTTAGAATTTCGGTTGAAATTACTTCTCAAGTATTCATGTGTTGCAGGAAAGTTAAGTTTTGCTGTAAAATGTACCATTGAGAAATAAGTTGAAAGTAAATCTGAATAAATAAAACTATAACAATCACAACATGAATTAATTTCGTAAAATACATTAGCAATACAATGTATACTCGTGGTAATAATAAATTTTATTTATTAAATAATCAAAATAATAAAATTCTAAAAAACTTAATATGCAAGATTTTAATTAATGGATTTATTATTTCATTGTCACTTTAAGAGGTTACATTTTCATACATTGAAATAATGATATCAAAAACATTAGTAAAATTAAATTCATAATATATACTGTAATATATGTAACTTTTAAAAATATGAGTTATACAAAAAATTATAATAAAAATAGTGAAACACTAGCACAAATAACTTAGAAGTTTATTAATTTCATATTTTATTTACATTAAGATAATTAATAACTAACTTTGTTTGAATATTTATTACATATAATTTTTCAAATAATTATGGTTAAAGAAGCTAAAAAAAAATTAAATGGTTACGATTTAATAATTATAAATATTTAATATTTAGATATTAGACAGTATCGTGGTGACAGAAAAATCGAATGAATCAGAAAAAATTCTTTTTGCTGCTAGTCGAGACATAACATTTTTAGGTAGACATCTTATGAAAGATTTACTTGATATAATGCCTTATATTAAAACGCTAAATAAATTCTTGCCTGAAAATGGTTATATAGAAATCAAAGAAAAGTGTGAAGAAAGAAACATAAATAAGGTAAAATTTCTAATTATTTTTATGTTCGCTAAATACGCTGAATTATAGTTTAAATTGATTTTTATGAAAATATATATTATATAGCTAGTTATTTTTGAAGAAAACCCGAACAGTAAAGATAATATCTTTATGTGGATTTCGAATGAATCGAAAAATGGACCATCGTTAAAATTCTTATTAGATAATATCTATTCAATTGCTGAACTTAAATTAGAAGGAGACTGTTTGAATGGCAGTAAAGCTATCTTATCATTTAGTTCAAATTTTGATGATGAAACAACTGAAAATCAATGGAAAATTGCCAAAAATTTTCTTATTGAATTATTTTCAACTCCATTAGAAAATAAGAAAACCAAAAACGTTTGCGATCGTATTATGACTTTCACATTGTTGGCTAATCGAATTTGGGTTCGCCATTATCAGATCAATGTCAAATTTAATTGTATAGATGAAATTGGTAATGGAAAATTTGTGACATTATATTCAGTATAATTTGTTTTAGGTCCACGATTTGCTTTGAAACCTGTAATTATCAGAGAGGGTGCTCTTGGGGGTAAAATTGTATTCAATGATGAATCTATGTCTTGAATATAAGAGATTGTTATTTATTTTTTTTTCCATTTAAGTTTTTTGTAATCGCATTGTATTATTTTATAGATTTGACGTGTTTATGGTTTTATTGAAAAGTAATGAATTTAAGCAAATATTATTTTGATAACTTTTAACAACAGAATTATCATTGAATGTTTTATGTTTGCTAATATATGACTTTGTCAGTGTAAAGATTACGTTGGGTATTGTTTAAAAGAGGAACCCTTTACGGATCTTTCGTTGGTTTTAAGTGCTATGAACTTGATAAGGAATTACAATTAATTATATTATTTTTAATGATGTTTGGCTTATTTAATAATTTATTTTTGAGTATATTGTGAATTGACATGGAAGAATATTTTAATAACTTATTGTCGATTAAATGAGCAACGTTTTTATTGTCTATTGGGATATTTAATATAATGTCAGTTATTATGTTAAATTATTATTTAATATTTTTTAGGTATCTGGTCTTTTTAGGTTATATAAATTATGAGAAATAAATATCATGTATAAACTTTTCAAACACCTCAATTGGTTACAGGCTATAATAACAAATTGAAAATATTTTAAAATCAATTCATAAAAAATTTATATATTGAAAGTGTTCTGGTGTTGATCGGTAGAAGAAAGAATTTGGTTTATTATTTCTGGAGATATTCCATCACATGTTAGAACTTCAAATTGAGTTGTTACTGAGCCTAAAACCTATTTCAGTGTTAATCGTTTAAAAAAATTAAGATGTACCTTATAAGCAGCATAAATACTGAGATCCATAAAACTTCTTCGATTTACTTCAATTAATCGATCACCCACTTTGAGTCGACCATCCATATGCACAATGCTATCTGGGATTATTTTCGTTATAAAAATTCCTCGATCTTTCAAGTCGTCAGGATTCATTAAAAGTCCATCGTTTCCTCCGTGTATATTTAAGCCAAGTTTATTGTTAATTTCTTTGTAAATAATAATTTCCTATTTATTGAAAATGACAATCAATATAATCTCAATACACCAGGCAACCTTTAAACCAGGTGGTGGAGGTTCATGAACGACTTCGAGCAATATTTCGTTATTAGCTTGAAGAATATGTAAAATAGCTTCATCGTGAGTAGCTTTTGTTACATCATGGCCATTAATAGAGATAATTCTATCACCTATAAATAATTTTCCACAAGCTTTTGCAGCACCATTTGAAGATATCTATGAGAACATGCAAATTTTGACATTAAATCAAGTGAATTAATTTAATATTAAAAATAGTTGGATGTTTTATGTGGAAATGTTAAGTTCTTATCATGAGATTTTAATTATTATCAAACCTAGTACTATTATTTTATAATTTTATTATAAATTTATATAGTAATGTTTTTGTCAAATGAGATTTAAATTGTATTTTTGACCATCTAATTGTAAGGTCAATTTATAAAATATTAAAAGTTTGTTTTGTTTTTGTTATACACTTATTAAATTGATATGAGAAATATGGCATTTATTAATCATAACATTGATAGTAATTTTTTCTGTTTTATGTAAGTTATTCATTTTATCTCATTCGTAGACATTATCAGCAATAATGTCTATAATTTAATTTTCTTGTAAAATATATGTTGTCGTGTAATAATTTTCTAAAAGGATTTTGTTTGGATAATTTGATTAAATAACTAAACAATTAAATTAGGTTAAAAAATATTTACAAATGTTCATGATCACGATTCACATACTTTTGAAATAAAAATCCCGGGATCATTTATTCCAAATGGATGAGAACAATTATCTAATCCACCACAAAGCGTCAAACCTAATGTAGATCCATTCTTTAATATTGTCACAGTTTCCTGATATTTAAAGTCTTCTCCTTTTAATGAATTTGAAATTATCGATGATACTGACTTTTGAACTGAATATAAATTTTTCATTTAAAAATTTTAAATGTAATGATAAATGTTTTGAACTTCAAAAATATTCATATGTATGTTGAATTATTTAAAATTACCCGATAAACATTATTTCTCTGACGATTTATAAATTTCGATTTGTTAATTGATCAATATGAATTTTTATTATATATCTGAGGCTTTCTTTTGGTTAAAGATACTTAATATTTCTTAAACATAATAACTACCCTGTTACACTAATTGGTCAATTTATAATTAACATTCGAGGGTTAGAAAATATTAAAAACAGACTATCAAAGATATGGTTAGAGAAATGTAATGTTTAGCAGCAGTATCTCATCTTCGTATACTTTCATATTTAATTTCATTTGTTCCTGGGTAACTTCTGCCGAATTGATAAATAAAAGCATTTTCATGAAATATGTTTAGTCACTATTCATAAAAAATCTTTTGAATTATGGGCTACAAATATTAAGTTTTATCTGAAAAGCTAAAGATATTAACTTAATGTTATAAATGATGATTTGGAAATCTACAATAAAAAGCTTACAGTTTTTGAAAATAATAGCTGAAATTGTAAGTTGATTTATTCAATTAAGAACAACTAACAAACATTTTCTTAATATAAAGATTTAATCAGCAATGCCTATTATTGATTGAAACCAGAAATTGCCGGCATGCTACCAATCCAGTCAATAATCAAATAATGTTGTATCACGTGATTCTATTTAGATCACAAAATGGCATTTTCATTTTAAAAGCTTATACAAACTATACATATCAAATTTAGTGAGATCCATTTTGACCCATGTTAGTTAAAATTGTTGTTCAATATGAAAATATAATTATTATTCTTATAAATCCAAATATAACTTGATGAGTCTAACATACTTAATTCAATGTTTATGTATCGTTAGTTTGTAAGGTAATTATTGGATTGCAGATTTTTACTCGTCCCAAATTATAATCACGAATATGAAATTGAACGAACACCGAAACAAACATGTATGTGGTTGTTAACCGAATGAATGAACTAGTATCATCTCTGATAAGCAATAATAATATTTAGAAACTTTTTACCTAGAAAATTCAGAATCTTTAGAGGAGAGTATTTAACCAAGAATGACTTGCAATTACTATATATTAGACATACTGATTGTTGAAATATTTTAAAAATAATATATCATTAAGAGATTCTCTTAGTGAAGAAAACACTCAGCTTAATTAATAAATTATTTATAAATATGAAAGAATCGAATCAAAGAAATAATGAACATGTTTAGGTTATACTTGTATGAAACTATCCACCTCAGAGAGGATCCACTCGTTGGAATTTGTTTAAGTAAATCAAAAAAGAAGCTCAAAGAATGACTAATCGTATTAATTCATATTTTAATCTAATTGTAGTATTTAACAACTGAATTATTTAGAAATTCAATAAAATTTGCAAATGATAAGACAAATTAAAAAATAAGCCGAAAGTTATTGTATTGGTATTAAAATATAAAAACACCAAATCAAGCGTAAATGATTTAGGACATTGGGTGCTGACGTGAAGAATTATAAACTATCAATCTGTTTATTACAATAAGCCATGCATACGAAAATATTTTATAAAACACGGCCATAATCAATTGGATAAATTCGAAGACAATTACAGAATTTATAAGGTTCACCATTCAATGTCAAACAAATACATTAACAAGCAATTACTCAACGTCCAATGATTAGATCTCAATAAAATAGTGTATATGTATATATGTTTAATGATATGAAGTGATTTGAATCGAAAAAAGAATAATCCATTCCACATTTACACATTAGAACAACAACTCATATAAACATAACAAACTGAGTCGACATTAATTCTATAATCTTCTCTTTCATAAATATCTCATCGATAAATTCGAAAACATTTACAAGAAATAGATTAAATCATCAAACTTTCAATAAAATATTATTTTTTTTACCAAATTAAAAACAATGAATCAATAATATTCAGAGATAAAAATGGAACGAAATTTCAAAAGAGACATAAAATTATATGAATAGTCCAACATATGCATATATATATATAAAACATCAAAAACTCAATGTTCGGTCTATAATGGCAATATTACTAAATAATCGTTAAATATCAATAATTAAATGAGTGACACAGTAGTATTCAGATTTACAATCGATCTAAAACATAGCTATAGAGTGCTATTTGCACATGCATCTATTTGTGAAGGCAACCAGAGCTCAAAATATCGAATTGATGAAACAGAAATTTTCACTTAGAATAATGAATTGATTAATCTGGATAAAAATTAATAAATCAATTTCATACTGCTAAATACTAATAAAATTTATTTTGTTTCTAATCATCATTAAATATCAAGAGTTCATATTTTATCAAATGAAATTCACCCAATATTTCTTATTGCTATAATTAGAAAAAAAATATATTGAAACATAAAAGGTCGAAAATCAAATAAATGAAGTCTTTAATTTGACAAGAAATATGAGACAAAAAAGTACTCAAATGAACAATATAATGTTTCAGGTTTGATAGCAAAAACAATAGACATTTCCATTACAGATTTCAGATCCGATTTTTAAATTATTCATAGAAATTTATCATGCAAAAAATCAATACATGTATATAGGCGTGTGATTTCAAAAATCCTTTTCAATAAGAAATAACAAAAACGGTCAATCATATGGAATAATTAAAGATAGATCTCGTAAATAATAATTCGAGATTAATTTCAATCTTAAAACCACTTAATATATCCCAACATTGGCGTTTCGATCAGCAAATGGAGAAATTCCTGTGATTCACTGCAATGGATAATTCTTTTATCATTATTTTTAATCAAGTTTTCATATATTACTCCAATTAGTCTTGTCATAAAGAAAATATCACATTATTTTAAAATCTTAACAACAAAACAGCTAATGAAAGTTTCAAATAAGAGAAAATTTAATTTGTAAGTTAAATCCTTATTTTAGTTGGCTGTTTTTACAACAAAAAATTAAAGTTTTAAGAAAAACTAAATAATAACTCAAAAATAGATGATCTATCAGATATATATTAATTTAATAAAAGGTACATGGTTGTGAACTAGACTGAAATCCACCGACGATAGAATTATAAAATAATACCGATTCCGAAGTTCAACTAGTAGAAAACACTACAAGACCGTTATTGGCAGAATTACAATCAATTAATTACTTTTAATGCTTACAGCCTTAAGCAACTTTCAAAGATTTAAAAATGTCTTTGTCTGTCATTGTATAATATAAATATACATTCAATTTTAATTTACATTCATAGGTTTATAAATTTTAGATATAAAAATCCACTAGTAAATATTGGGAGAGACAAATCAATTATTATGAGAATAGTTGGAAAATATTGAGATAACCAGATAAATTGAATATTTTCTATGTTAAATAATTTTAATAATATATAATAAAGTAATAATTCTGAATATTATGGAGAGTAACAGTATTGAAAAATCACAAATATAACTCACCATTTAAGCATAACTAACTAAAAATTAGAAATTTATAAAAGAGATGACATATATTTCTATCAGTATATGAAACCAACAGACAATATACACCATATCATGAATGGATTTCGTTACCGTATCATTTATTACAATCAAAACTGTTTCCATAAAAATCTTTAATACAATTAAAATGTACCCATCAAATATTCAATAATAATAATAATAATAATATCTTTCATTCGTTACTTAATAACTGTAAAAAATAAGTCATTCCAATTCACAATACCAAATAACACACACCCCATTGCAAAAATAAATAAAACAAAACATCTCAATCCTTTCAAATATTCAGTGCTATCTAAGTAACATATTTTAATATCTAGATATCCAATTGAGAAATGCATTCTTTAAGATAAAATAATTGGTTTATTATTTTTTTTCCAGGAAACGCAATCTTTGTTTTCTTGAATGTATTTATTAGTAAAAAAATGTAAAATATAATTAATCGAATGTCAAAGAGAAAAGTACATATTAGAATGAGTAGAAGCATTTTCAGACGATTTAAAAAAACAAATAGTATTTAACTTAATCAACTGGAATTAGAAACAGATAACATCGAATATTAAATAATATTTGCGTGCAAATACACATATCAATATATGTATGTATATATATCAATATAAATATAAATATATGGAGTTAACAATAACCATTTACAAGATAAACACATCATCCAATTATGTTTAATATTCTATGAACTGTGAAGTACAATTGAGGCCTACATTTCAAATCGAATAAAATTCAATCAATATATTATCAAAAATAATATTACTTTTTCGTTGTTCAATTTCCTTTTCGAAAAATAATCTTTTCGATCGAAATGATAAATGTTCTCGTTCATTAATTAAGTTTTGGATTTTTTGATTATTGGGTATCTAATAACCATTAAATAGATGAAAATCATTTCATTTTACAGATATCAAACAAAATACGAACATAATTATTGTTTTCAGTATTGTGAGCAATATCATCTTGCAATCGAGGTGAATTTTGCATAGAGCTTGTTGGGCTTTTGTTGATATGTGATGACACCTTTTATGAATAAATGAAAAATCAATCTCATTATTAATCATATAAAACAGATATTTGGAGATGGAATTTTTTATATCAATTTAAACATACTCCTGGCGATGGTGAAGACGAACTTCTGTATTCTGATATTGATAAAGTATTTGGATGTGTATTGGCAGAAGAAAGAACTTGGTCGATTTTTTCAGGAGATACTCCATCACATGTCAACACGTCAAACTGAGTTGTAACTGATCTCAACACCTGATTCAATGTTAATTACTGGATATGTATATATCGAAACCAATAATATATACTTTATTGGCCGCAGAAATACTGAGACCCATAAAACTTCTTCGATTTACTTCAATTAATCTATCACCCACTTTGAGTCGCCCGTCTCTATGTACAGCACTATCTGGGATTATTTTCGTTATAAAAATTCCTCGATCTTTCAAGTCGTCAGGATTCATTAGAAGTCCATCGTTTCCTCCGTGTATATTTAAACCAAGTTTATCGTTAATTTCTTTGTAAATAATAATTTCCTATTTATTGAAAGTGACAATCAATATAATCTCAATACATCAGACAACCTTTAAACCAGGTGGTGGAGGTTCATGAACGACTTCGAGTATAATTTCGTTATTAGCTTGAAGAATATGTAAAATAGCCTCATCGTGAGTAGCTTTTGTTACATCATGGCCATTAATAGAAATTATTCTATCGCCTATTAATAATTTTCCACAAGCTTTTGCAGCACCATTTGGAGATATCTATGATAATACACATGAGGTATATTATAAAATCCGAAGAACACACTAAATTAATCAGTTTGTTGAAATATAATTTTGATATTATTATTTGAATGTGCATGTCAATATTAAGATTATAAAAATAGATTTTAACTTTTCATTCAAAATGACAAATGAATTAGTTAAAAGATCATTTCGTGTATCATTATGATGATAGATTGACAAGATTCCTTACATAATATTAATATTATCTTTAGTTAAAAAAGAAATACAAAATAAATTTTGCAACATTATTCATCGAGCTATAAATAAGTATTTCAATTATTATTATGGTCATATTAGGTGTATAACCTTAAAATTTCGGTTTTTTTTGAAAAATATTTATTTATTTAAAGTACATTTTGCATAGTAA
>JBBMOY011633626.1:0-13725 GCA_037951405.1 Platydemus manokwari | reverse complement strand
TAGATGATAGATAGATAGATAGATAGATAGATAGATAGATAGATAGATAGATAGATAGATAGCTTATACGGATTCTTATGAAAGTAAAAAATCCAGGTCCAATATTTGACTACATAATTGGTTATTTATTTTAACCAATATAAATTTGTTTCTTCCTTATAAGTCATATTTTACCTATTTTCACATCATTTAATTATGATTTTTTTACTCAATACAAATCTGGGAGATTCGATTGGATTTGTAATAGTTCGATATATTATCATTATTATCTTTCTTTTGTCAAATATTGTCTTGATTGTTTTCGTTTCAAAACATCAAATTGCATCAAGAACTGCAACAATCTTGGTGAAAATCAGTACAATTTTCGATATAATTGCACTGATATCGTTATGCTTTGCTCCAGTTAAGGAACAAAAATTCTTTCATTCTGAAAACATGATTTATGTTAAATTTTACTGTTATGTAATGAATAGTAAAATCATTGATTGGACTTTGATATACACGAGTATTTATTTCATGGTCTTCTTGACAATGGATAGATCGATATGCATAGTGCTGCCCATATACTACAAGAAGAGAAAATCATTTGAGGTATATTTCTACATAGTCGCTGCAAATCTTATCTCATGTTCCTTTAGAATCGTAGATGGGTTTTTCATTGAAATTAAAACAAGAGATTTCAATAGTTCAACCGGAAACTTCATGAATCTATTCAGATGTCATCGTACCGATTCACACTTATTCACAATAATGAATATTTTAACCTTTAATATCAGTCCTGTGGTTCTAATAGTTATTTCAAACTGCGTCTCCGGCTATTTTATATATTTGAGCACAAAAAACAAAGCTAATAATTATAACCAAAACATTAATATTACTCGAAAGAAATTATTAACACGATTTACATTAGCTAATCTTGTTTCCAATTCAACTTATGCTGGTGTGCTTCTCATGGATTCAGTTTTACATTCGAAGATTTCTCGCGATGTCTCAAACAAAACATTAGAAAGTTATTATTTTTATTATCATGACTTTGAATATGGATTCCTGACAATTATCAATCCAATAGCTTATTTAATTATATTTCCAAAGTTTCGTAAATTCTTACGTTTTAGTTTTAAATCGATTATTTCGATGTACAATCAATGTTTATGAATTGACAAACAAAATTGATTTTGATGCAATTACATCTTGTGTTCACTTTTTCATTAATCGTGATTACAATATAATAAGGATTGGAGTTAAATTATTTTATTACTTTATCACATTGAATATAATTCATAATAATAATAAGTTTTTAAGGTAAATCTATGCGAAAATAAACAAAAATAAAAAATAGATTTTTTGGTGTTATAATAATAAATCTTTGGAGTTTAATCAAACAAAAATAATCAATAATTCTCAAAACTTTCTCGTTTTCCTTGAGATGGGGTTTTTACAGATTTATTTTGATGAACTTAAGGTAGCAGTATTCGTGTTCTTGTAAAAGGAATCCAAATTAATCAAACATATTATTTAAAATAATAATTTAATAATATTTATTATACATTTTAATAATATTTATTTTTAATTTAAAGATTTATTGCTTTAAAATTACGAAAATTTATACCAAATCTTTTCTGAGTATTTAGTGTTTCATGTCTGCGGTAAAAAATCGAACTATTGATACTAACAAATATTCGATAAATACCAGCTGACTTTCTTCGATCTACACAACTTACTTTTTACAGAAAATATGCTTAACCTTAAATTTTGTTTTGAATTTTCATCAATTTTAAGCACTCATTCGTTATATTTAGGCATTATTTATTACACCTTTGTGAAATTTGACTGTATTTTAATATTAAGAAATTGACCATTAACGAATAATTAAATAAAAATTTACAAAATTTAGTTTAAAATTTTAAAATCATAATTTAGAATAACTAAAAAGAAAAGTTGTTTTTCTGCAAAAAATATTTTCTCAAGTTCATGAACGTCATGAAAAGAGTAATGATTCCAAACTTATTGTTAGTTATTTCGTCCTGCCTAAAAACAATTTACAAATAAATCTATTAATAAACATATCAAAAGGATATTGCTTAATAAGTAACTAATGTATTATGATTTATCTAAAATGAGACAAGTATTAAATAGAACTAAACACAGAAAAACGACATGATATCTCTAAACACCAAATGCAATCAAATGTGCAATCACAGTTGTATTTTGCAAATGATCGAATCGTTAGTCAATAAATAATCAATATTGATTCAATTTATTCGATACTAATATAATGTATGCAAATTTTAAATTATTTTATTTCGCTTGATATAAATCAATAAATTATCGTAATTGTAATTGGCAATGCCATTATTGTCGTCATCGCTTAAATAAATTTTTAAATAACTTCTAATATGGTTCTTCATGATTTCCAACAAATGAAAAATAGGTAAATAACAGCGAATAATATTGGTATAAATTTTTCATCTATAATTTATTTATACTTGATCAATATCTTCTTGGATTGACGTTGAAGAAACTTTATAAATGTAAATCATCAAGCTTCAGTAAAATTATCTACTGATTATTGATAGTAGCTTCGATTGACTTAAAAATATCTTCAGTAAATGTTTATTAAAATTAGATTGCATGGATATTTCATTGTCCTTTTTAAGAAGCAACATTCCTTGAAAATAAATTAAAAATTTAAATTCTTTATGTTTATCAATTTGCTATGTATTGATTGAAATTTTAATACAAAATCAGAATAATCAATTTTTAAGCACTCTTACTTAATCATTTCTAATAAAGATCAGTGTTGTTTGATATATATTTTCCTATGGCATATAAGCACTATTTTGAGTCTTGTCAAATTCTTGTCTTTTAAGTACTCGTTTTTTTATGAAACAAGGTTTCCTTATTGTTATTAATCGAAAATAAAATTGAGAGCGAGACTGATTCCTAATGACCCATTTTATAAAACGTGAATGAATATGTTATGAGAAATATTATAAGAATTTTTTGAGGTAATTGTCGATAAAATTTTAAGATCAATATACACAAAATATGAAAAATTCAAACCAATATTTTTATACAGTATCAATTCAAAAGTTTATAATATAACATGATAATTTTTATTTTGATTCAGGAGATTCGACCAGACATGAGAAGGTAGGTTGCTTGACCCAAGGCAGCACTCTTAATTGGAATGAGTTCGTCAAATTAGCAGGTATGAGCTCCGTTGCCAGAAAGGTACTGAAGGAAAAGAAGAAGTAAAGGGTAGACTGGTCGACCGGCTTCAAAGAAGTTGAAATATACTATACTTTGAGTTTGGTGTTCCTGGACTCATCATTAATTCATGGTCTACGTTCCAGTATTGTATTTATCTCTGATTACTTTTGAATTCGAATAATAAGGAGATTGCGTAGTCATCAGCATTCTCAGAGTATGTTTATCTCCAAATTTGGATGGTCGGCTGACTGGGTTCCACTTAGGCATAAAGTCCTTCCTGCATTCTCACAACCTAATATTTCTAGTAATTGATTTAATTACTTCCAAGATTTCTGTTTACAAACAAATAGCTTTTAAAACCGTCAGATCTTGGTTTACGGCTTTTACTCCAAAACCAACTTGAAATCGGGAATCTCCTCTAATTGGTAGATTTGTTCCTTCCTTTACATTAATGAGCAACCCCATTTGATTGTGATGGAAGATCTGAGCGGGATGCCTTACGTTCAAAGCAGACGGAATATTACTAAGAATCTTGATATTTAAGTCTGATAAACCGAGAACTTTTAAAACATTCAATGTTTATCGTGGGACCGAGCCTAATGAGCCAAAAACTATAGTGTGTACAGTAACAATATAGTTTGACTTATGTTGTTTTATTAATTCGCAGAGTGGGGTATAACTAGCCAGATTCCTCTCATCTGCTTGTGTCATTACACTCTCAGTATCCAGTGGACATTTAATGTTTACAAGGAAGATCCGCTTATTTAAGTAATTCTCAATATAGAGATCTACCCTGAGTTTCGAAACAGTGTCGCATCCTTTAAAATATAGTACTGTTTCATTAACATTGACCATAATATCAGGTGAGTTAACAAGCTTGTGGACCAGCCTTAAACATTCGTCATGCCTTTGTGTAATGAGTGTCATACATGGAAACCATGATTGCAATACATGTGCTAGAGTCTCTACGTCAACAAAGCATCGACAACACTTTCTTTTAAGTGGGTCCTTTTAAAATGCTGTTGCATTCAGTGGCAAGACGTTGAGCCTCGCTTGGTGTATGAAACACCTAACCCATCTAGTAGGTCCCAAAGGTCAACTCCCCGTGTAACTTATCCATATAGAGATAGCATGTGTTAGCCCAGTCAGGAAGACTGAGTATCTTCCTGACATTCTATCTGTATCATGATGTCAAATTGCCTGAAACCACAGCTCTTTTAGATCCACGATCATTTCTTAGAGATCCCACTGTTATTTCTCTAGTTCGAAAACTAAAGATGAGAGTCGGAAATAGAATACTTTTTATCGCATACTTTTTATTGATAGCCAAGCAGGTTTTATCCTGCAACACTTTACACATCCCTCAGGAATTTCTGGAGTATTGAATATGAAGTTTGATCATTCTCATATTCATCCAGGTACTGATAAAAATCACCAAGTGCTATTTTCCGGATCTGTTCCGGATCTGCATTTTGTGACCAAATCAGAGGATAAATTAAGTAAATATTGTAGGTCATCTTCTGATCGTGCCACAATGGCAATGTCATCAGCATAAGCAAGTACTTAGACATTTTTACTATATAATTCCAAAGGCCTTACATCTGCTGACTCGATCGCAATTAAAATTTGGTTGATGATCAGCGCAAAAATGAGGATAGAAAGTGGGCAACCTTGTTTTATCCCTACTTCAAGTGATATCTCTTTATAAGAAATGGTCACCCCTGTATAAATATCTTTGATGATTGCTATGAAGTCATCTCCAATACCGTACTTTTCCATTATCCTCAGAATAAATTGGTGAGGAACACTGGGGAAGGCACTTCTAATATCGATGAAAGCGATCGCAACTGGCTGTTGTGTGCGCCTGTGATCCTCCAGGATTTAATTTATGAGTGCATTGTGTTCAATGCATCCTTCAAATTCTCTCCCATCTTTTTGACCAGGGTTCAAAATAGAACTTTGTTTAACCTACTCTAGTAGACGATCAGCTAAAAATACCTGTAAATATTTTGTATCTTGAGTTCGAAAGTTCTATGGGTCTCCAGCAATTAATCGATAGGTATTCCGACTTATCTTATTCTTTGTTTAATAATTTTAAAAAATAAGCTCAATTAGAATTAATTTCAAGATTTTATTTACCAAAAAAGTTTGAATATTACTACCACTTTTATCGATTATTTGAAATTTCTTAGCGAAAAATAAGTACTTAGCAGGACAAAGAACCTTTTTTTGATCACATAATATTATTCATACTATTCAACATGTATAACGTTTTTGTGGAACTTTTCTTTTCTGAAATATTTTACAAATCTATTGCTCAATGAAACACAATAGATAGTGTTGATCGTATTAATCTATCAAAAACTTTTCTAATCACGCCTAATATATTATGAATCCTAAAGACAATCTATAAGAAGGAATATCTTGGTTTATAGTTTACTCTATTCGAGTTTAGCAACCTAACTTATCTTATCTCCCCATTTATAGGTTGGTTCAAGCAGGCTTACATGTCTTATGTTCTTTATGTCAGCTTGCTCAATGTGATTGGCAAACATATCCACATCGTGTTTCGTGACCCGTGTGTCGTGATTATCGATGGAGTCATGGTCGTTTATTGTTCTAGCTGTCCAGTTGAATATCATTTTCTTTGTGGTTTCTTTTTAGTGTGATGGGTGCAATTAATTTTCGCATACTGCTTAGTCATTAAACTTAATTTCGACTTGTATCTTGTCTCAAATTATTCGTTTTCGATTTGTTTTACATATTTAACTTGATTTTTAATTTAATAAAGAAATATTATCCACATGGTATGAAATTCAAATTCAAAATATCAGTAGGAATATTGGTATTATAATGATATCGTTTACTAGGTTGAATAATTTCACTAAAACCAATTGGCACGATTTTCACATTTTGC
The DNA here is from genome assembly GCA_037951405.1 of Platydemus manokwari. Taxonomy (NCBI): domain Eukaryota; kingdom Metazoa; phylum Platyhelminthes; order Tricladida; family Geoplanidae; genus Platydemus; species Platydemus manokwari. The sequence goes on along the minus strand of JBBMOY011633626.1, from coordinate 7,595 downwards.
AAATACGATAATGTCAAGCGATTGGTGTGGTCTTGCAATTCTTATTGACAAGTTGACATTTTGAATAGACACATGAAATAAATCACTGTACATCAGTAAATTGGGATGAGGTAAAAAGGTGAAAATAAGATATGGAAGAGGAATTACGCCTTCTGCCCTTTAAATATAGTATCAAAATAAATAAGATAGTAATAATTTAGAGATCATTCATTATTTGTTAATTAAGGTACAAAATTTTAATATATATAGGTAAGAATTTATGTACTGTTGAGCATACTAATAAGCATAATAACAACGATTGTTGGACATTTAATTGGGAAGAATTTTAATTTTTAAAAATTTTTCACAATTTTTTATATTTAACACACAATGATATTCCATTTGATTTATCCATTTATTACGGCAAAATCTGTTATCAACTCCTCCATAATAATAAATCAAATAATTTCTCTTGATGTCAATTAAAATCTCTGATATTTCCAATTATTTTCTACAATAACCATACAGATTAGTGGTAATAATATTGTCTGATAAACAAATTGTCAGCAAATAATTAATAGTTTTGTATCGATAAATAGACAGGAAGTTAATTTATGGAATCATGGAATTTATTACGGATCAATTTAGTCTCAGTGGTAAGTATGGTTTACAACATGATTTGATAATTATCATTTGTAACTGCGTAGATAAAAATTTAATCAGAACGCAGATTATTTACAAATTTATATATATAGAATCTTATCGTTAAATTTTAATTTCTTCTGCTGTTCGACTTTTGTGATTCAAACTTCATAGTACTGACAAGAAATTAAAATTCATATTTTTATTGCTTTAGAAATTTCTCTAAATAATTTTTGGAAATTAAATAATGGGAATTAGTTAGTTATTGTGAAACAATCATGTTAAAAATAACTCGCCACTCCAAAACAACTTCCTGTAGTGTAATTTGACAAAATGTATTGAATAAAATGTCCCAGAATTTTTTCCAAATTCACCTGTGTTCAAATATCCAAAGGAAAAGGACGGAAAGAAATGATATCTATCCACGTCAGCATCACTTACACTATTCAATGATATTGTTAAACTTTAGAAAAATAATTATCATAACAATAAAAATAATAATAATTATTAAAATTATTATTATTACTTATATTTTCGAAAATGTACTGGCTCATTTATCTTATCATATTTCCTAAACATACTTTTCAATATGTAATTGTTTGTTTCCATTACATGGACAACAATCTTTTATTTATAAATTTATAATATTTTCTTAAAAGATATTTCGTTAATAATATTAGTTTTATTGTTATCATTATAATAATTATTATTAACATAATATTTATCATTATATTGATATATTTATAGCATAGAAAACAATATATATTTCATATATAAAAATACTTCAAAACAATATTATAACAATTCAAAAAATATTAGCAGTTCCAAATATCATATTTAATTACTATGGCATTTATTAGAATCCCAATAAATAATAGTGAATTATAAGAAATGTACAGATATTCTGAGATGTATGGCAAACTAATTTGTTAATTTAGATGTATTGGAAATACTGCAGAAATTACAAATTTTAAGAAGGCAACTGAGAACTGACGAAATTTTGGAAATATAATTAAGTACGATATTGGATTGATAATAGTTAGGCATCCAAATTCGAAGTCATAATAATACATATAATAATCTGATATTTGTTTATGCAAACGATTCGTGGAACTCATCATTTGTATTACTGAATCAATGAAAAGCATGAGAGCAAAAGTGGAATTGGAAACTAAAGTAGCTGTGGTAAATCGTGTTAACATTTTCTTTCGGATATTATTGATGTTCTGATTATTGATATTGGCTTTACTCTTCGTGCTCAAATATATGAAGTAACCTGAAATACTATTGAGGGTGATGATTATAATCACGGGACAAATATTATAGAATAGAGTAAACATCAATGTAAAAATTTTTGAATCTCTAAAATCACAGTTGGAAAAGTTTTGAAAGGTTCCATCCGACATATTAAGGTATTTTGGTTCAATTCGAACGAAAAATTTATGAGCAATTATAAAAGAACATGAAATCAAACTGGAAGTGATTATGTAAAAATATACTTCGAATGATTTTCTATTTTTGTAATACAAAGGAAACACAATGCATATCGATCTATCGATTGTCAGAGAAACGGTCAGAAAAATACTCATGTTAATGAAATTCCAAAAAATTGATTTGCCTGCAATAAAATAGCAATAAAATTTGACATAGCTCATGTTTTCAGATTGGAAAATATTGTTGCTTAGAACTGGAGCAAAACACAACAATATCAGTGAAATGATATCAAAAACTGTACTGATTTTGATGAGAATTGTGGCAGTTCTTGATGCAATCTTTTGTTTGGACACGAAAACTATTAGCATAATATTCGATGAAATAAAAGCAAAAATGAAAAGATATCGAATTATCACAAATCCAACAGAATCACCAAGATTGGTATTTATTTGGAAATCCATGATTAATCGACAAGCAAATATGGAGGAAAGAATTTATTTAGTCAGGAATAAATTTTTTATTGGTACATTTAAATTGCCAATGACAGATTAGAATGTTGAAATCTGTATCGATTTATCAATTCTATGCAGTATGATTATGTTCAACTTAATAAACATTCTCATGTCAGCATATCACCAAATATTGCATCAAAACATGTACTTTCTTTGATAAGAATAATTACATTGGCTTTTTACACAATTTTCATGGAAAGGAAAAATTTTGACATTTGAAATTGTAGATTAGATTGTCATCAATAATTGCTATTCGATTCTGATATCTGTTTATTTATATGGTGAATAAAATTATCATATCATCTACACATAAAATGTTGCTGTGTTTTAATTGATGTTAAATCCAATAGAATATTATCAAACATATCATAGAGAATGAAACGAACAAATAATATCTAAATTAAAATCTTTATTAATTAACCTTCCATCATTGAGTGGGATTAAGTCATCTGTGTCATACTAGTGTTTCAAACACTCAATAAATAGGTGACCTATAACTGTCTATAGCTTTAAGATAATTTAAAAGCAAAACAATTACTACAACAATTTCATCTTTAATTTTCGCAACATTATATTGTATAACTAATCAAATGATAAAAATGAAAGTTAATAATATTTATTTTATATCGCTGTGGCTCTGAACCACTTGAAAGGGTCACAATATAATCTGCAGACAGTGGGTCATGATTTCCATAACAGCGCTCATTATAAATTATAAGTTATAATGAATTTATATATCAAAATTCAGATTGCAGTCTCGAGCGTGACCGTAGTTAAACATCTAAAATAAATGCTCACATCAGTATAAATATTTTTGATAAAATCTATTTTATTCTTCTCTATTTTTCCTAATTTTCTTTATTCATCATTCATATCAAGGAACATTGTTCAAAAATAATTTATTTATTATTGAATAATTATTTATTGATTATTTTATTATTATTATTTTATTATTATTTTTTAATTATTTATTTATTAGTGAATAATTTTTTATTGATTATTTGATTTTTAGCTTTATTAAATTAAACAATAATTTATTTATTTGTTAATAATTATTTAGTTGTTATGTAATAATCATTGATTTAAAAGGTAAGAGTAATATTGCCTTTGCGAAGAATAAAATCACCAGCTCCACTTTAAAGACTTCAAATAATAAAATAAAAAGAATTCTTTTGAAATTCATATTTTATCAGAATTATTAACCTTAACTTATCATGCAATTTCATATTAAAATTTTTGGTTAAACAAATGACATTATTATTATTATTCTGCCGTAAATTGTTTTAGACAAATCTTAATAAATGTACAAATTTTACTTTATTTTCTACTAAAAATTCACAAAAAATTTCCATTTTAAATAAATAAAACATAAACCTACTATAAATCTTACAAAAATTTAAAACTCTTCTTAACCAACAACAAGGGAATCTGATAAATGATAAATGAATGCAAGTATTTTTTACAATAATTTCGAGTTTCCAAGTACCTCCTTTGAAAACTGAAAAAAATTTTCTACACCTGTGGTTTAATACGATCAAAACATATAATGTTGATCTCTTGGTTATAATTGTTATAATTCTCAATTGCTGGTTGTTTTCTATATTCGAGCAAACTAAAACTAATATTAATAATCAAAACACCAATTATAGTCGAAAGAAAATGATATGATTTACAATAGCTACGATTGTTCCCAATTCAACATCTCCAACTTGTAATAGATTTAGCGCATATATTGGGTTGGTGCTGTTTTTAATAATTAAATGAATTTATGAAATCTTCAGAAAACACAAATATCTTAGTCTAAATGAGTGAGATATTCTTCGGCAAAATTGATCACTTCCTTCCATCGATCTGGTAGTTTGTCAATGCGATGTTTGAAGAAGGTTGGTGATTTCGGTTGAAAAAATCTTCAATCCACCCTGATGTTGCTTCTTCGTTTTCAAATGTGAGACTAAAAAGATGGGTCAACATGGAGCGGAAAAGATTAAAATCTATTTAGGCTAAGTCGGATAAACATTGAGGATAGGGAGGAACATTTTAGCCAAACAATTCAATAGTCAACTTTATTATTGTGACGACATAAGACCGAGTATTTCCATACCGTAAAATAATCTGCTTCGTATTACCTCTCTTCATTTTGATTGCAGTGTTTGCTCGCTTAATGTATTTCATATAAAGTTCGAGTTCCGCATGTGGTTATGGATACATTTTGGGACTTATATAAGCTTTTTTATAAATCATATGTACATACAGGCACAATTTCTCATTACATGGTACGATCCTGCAATGGAAAGTTTGACAGTGCTGCAGAGCAAATTTATGGTTATCAAGTCAAGATGAAGAAATCTAAACTCGTCAATTTTTGAGACTTTCTTTGAGAAGGTGAGGTACCAGTGATCTAAGCTTTTGATTTTTTACCATTTTGTTATGATGTTGAGAAATAGTGATGTGACTTGTGCAAGTCATAGTGTCGATTGATGCCAATTATCATGAATCAACTGGTTCAAATAGTCTTCATCAAAGCCTGACTTAAGTGTACCGTTTGAATTAAATTTCGACGGGTAAATTTCAATAACCACTTTGTGCTGTTTGTTTGCTAACAGTATTTTCTCTATAACCACAACAAAGCATTCTGGTTTCTTCTACAGGGTATAAATATTGATAAAAATAGAAAAGAAGGACATAAGGAAAATCATTATTTTTACCTACCTGACACTCCATTTTAACAAGGATAATGAAATGATTTTAGTGAATAAATCTGCCACAATAAACTCAAGAGTTATTAATAACGAAACCGTAATTCTTCGATTCATTAATCCAAGATGCTGAGAAATGGTTCCAAACAATCAAAGATTTCAAGACCTTTAATCAAATGGAGCTATCATTTGTATTTGACATGCTTTTGATAGATGACGCCAAACAGCAAGAATTCAGCAGTTTCAGAGAGGCTGTTCCTTATGAAGAAAGTAAAAAAAATGGTTTTTTGAAATATTTTCACATTCCATAACATTGTACGACAAGATTCAGGACTTAGCAGCAATTCAACAAAGGCCGGATTGAAAATATTGTTGTTTTAAACATTGGGTAAAGAAACTAGTTTAAGATGTCTTTGACAAGAAAAAAATTATTGAAGAAATTCCAAGACTACTTATTTTGCAAGGTTCCAAAAGCAAGAAATTGAAAAAGTCATTTACTCTCGACACTACAATGTCCGACGATAGAAGAAGAGAGCTAGCTGTCAATTTTGAGAAGTTAACTCCGACGAAGCTCATAAACGTCATCAAGAAGACATATGGTCAGTCAGTATTTTAAAGTGACCAAAGAAAAACTTTATCAAAGGAGACTTTGTTTCACAAGCCAAGCCTAATCGTGCTGGAAAGAGATTTTGGCATAAAAGATTATCATGAAGCATCAGTGATAACTATTGCCTCTAAATTCTATAAAGGTTGTAGAGGAAAACCCACCAGGTGGTGATTATTGGAAATCAGGTGCTTGTTTTTTCTGTGGTGAGCCTGGACACCTGAAGTTCGAATTTGTACTGCGGAATAAATGTTTGATATGCGGAAAAGAAGGATATTCGTTCAGAGAATGCCATTTACCTAAAAAGCCTAGTTACAATAATCAGAGGAGAATATTGTGCATCCATAACGAAGAGGATTAAGCCTATATTCAAACCAAAAATAATGCAAGTGATTGTATTACCTTACTTTTCATAGAAGACAAAAAAACTAGAATCAACCTTCTGTACCTATTTCGTTAGTGTGGTTCAGTCAATAGTACACATATCAGCTAGATATAGAATAAAAGTAAAGAACGAAGACGGCAAGAAGAAGAGGTAGTATTCACATATCTATCTATCTATCTATCTATCTATCTATCTATCTAATTTCACTAGTGATCAAGTCATGCTTGCTATCCTATTGTTCTTGATCAAGATTTTTATTTGAATCTTAAGTATATTATATCATTTATTTATAATTATTTTTTATCTGTTTAAGATCTGTGTTCCATATTTTGAAATGAAGAACTTTAACCTTGATAATATCATTATTGTTATTATTGAAAAAATCAGATATACGGTTCAAAATATCGAAATATGAGTTAATATTGAAAGAAGCATGTCTATTTTGGAAAAAAGGTAATCTTGAAATATTCGAAAGGAATATGTGGACGACATCACAGGTGACATTAACTTCAAAGAAAAAAAATCAGAAAAATGGCTAAATTCACTAAAGAAAACAGGGACCAACCTATGTATCGAGAAATCAAGCATTAATATAACAGAAATGAGTTATTAGTGATTCAATAAAGAAACACGGTACTTAAATAACTTGATAAAAACTCTTAAAATTATTCTGACAGTTAGAATGACTTATTACAAATTAAAAAGAAGTTTTGCTAAAGGAATATAAGAGCAAACCTTAACCAATGGCGTCTATCAAATACTCTGCAACCAGTCAAATAACCGGCTTCACAGTTACAACCGTCCGTGAAGAATTAGTTGTATTTCTTTAACTAACAAATTTTGTAGAGGAAACTCAATGAGTTTAATGTATCATTGAAGGTACATGCCAACAGATGTAAAAGAGTAATGGAAAAATGACTCAGTCAACATGAGTTACAAAATTGGCCACAAATAGAGACGATATTTGTTTCTCACTTACGACTTATTCTTAATTTACGAATTCTAGGGGTTTGGGATTTCAACTTTGATATTTACCAAATTGAAGGAATCGTAACTGTTAAATTTTTTATATTAGACAAATTAATAATAAAACATTAATAATGCATTAATAAATAAATTTATTAATAATAAAAATCATTTCATATTTCAATAAATGTTTTATATAAATAAAATTCTTTAAGAAACACTTGAGTGAAAATATTTTTATATTATTGAAGCTGGTTAAAAATAGTCAGTAGATAATTTTATTAATATTTGATAATTTATATGTTCTTATATAAAATTCTGTAAGAAACACCAACCAATATTTATCATACACATGAAGAGATATTCAATAATTTTTT
>JBBMOY011633625.1:0-20063 GCA_037951405.1 Platydemus manokwari | reverse complement strand
TAATAATAATAATAATAATAATAATAATAATAATAATAATAATAATAATAATAATAATAATAATAACAATAATAATATTATTATTAATAATAATGAAGAATATTAAATAAATTAGAAAGTACTATTAATTAAAGTGAAAAACTACAAAAACAAAAATAAAATTGGAGACAAAGGTGAGAAAAAATGATTAAAAAATTTATAAACAAAACTGATATTTATGAAAAGCAAAAATAGACACAAAACAAATATGAAAATGGCAGGGGAATGTTTGGAGATATTTGATAAAAATAATAAATAATTGGATCTAGAAAACCATTACACAATCAGTGAGAAACCCAAAAGAATTCCCTGTTCGAATTTTTGACGAAATTAATTTGGATAAAGAATTGTTTGCCCAAAGCCAAAAATTCATTTTTTTCATTTGAATATAGCCAGCATGCGACTTGCCTGACTCGCTGTTCAGTTTGAACATCGATTTTTTTTTGTTTTAATTGTCATATTATTTATATAAAATCTATTAAAATTTTACTTTTTTTCGATCACGAATATTAAAATAGTTACAATGGGTTTTGGTCGACATTATACGGGGTTAATATCACCATAAGAACCAGATTAAAATTTTCAGTTCGCCAAATATCTGTCCTTTGCGTTATAATCAGCAACCATAATATTAATAATACCTTAAAATTAAAAGGCATGCATAGGTTTATTTATCTACAGATTCTCAGTCTTACAGGTTTTCAATAATATTTTTTTTCAAGAATTATTGAAGCCTTATTATTGAATAAGTTGAAGCTGCCGAGAAAAATCTGTGCCCTGAATTCATTAGAAGGAATCTCCATGAGTAATAAATGTATCGAATCGGAACTTGGGAACTCGCAATGTTTGATTATAGGCTTATTATAATCGCAGGTAAAATATCACGATTTGTCCCACTTTATCGTTGTTTTCATAAACCAATTCCTTTTTTATCCAATGGTAACATAATAAAGGTTTATAGAGTTAGAAATAGATTGTTTATACATATGTTAAGCTCTACAAATCTCGCCTATCACATCATCACAAACCAGCATTGCCTGTTGGTTCAGTCAATATGTTTTCTCGATAAATACAAATGAATATTAGCCCAGTACATACAAGTGAAGGCAAAATTCAAAGCGAAACAAAATCTATTTAAAGATCTCATCAAAACATATAAGATATTTTTACCGAATGTTTAATTATTTACTGTCTAAGATGACTTGTTTGGGAATTATATTTTTGTCCCAAAGTATTGCTTTGATATCCGATTTGTTTTACTTAAGCATGCCGAAATTGACATTTGTTTTCAAAATCAAACTTTTATTTTTAAAATCCGAATGATCTATACTTTATTTTATTGATTTTTTGTTATCACTGAAAACGTCTCTTAGTTATTTATCGCCACAGATTTTTTATATTAGAAATCTCTATAAAATATTTTCCCGTGATCGAATTGATAATGTTATTGACCGTTTCGATCGATATACGACTGAAATCCACAGTGAACCAGGTTTTACTATTTGATTAAACATTCACACAAAAATCGTGAATTGTTTTACTGAACTCAAGAATTTGAAACAAAAACACCTGTGACAGCTGTGAAATACTTCCAAACTCAGTTTTGACAGAAATGAATTTTTATTTCATTATTATTTGTCGCTTAGAAATACTCATAAATTTGATTATGATAGAATGTAAGATTAACACCTTAGCAGTAATTATTCTCATTGTGAGGTTGATTTAAATATACGATAAAGAATTAAAATTTACTTTGGATTAACATTATTAAAAATTAAACTAAAAGATATTTTTAAAAAAATATATTAAAAATAAATATACCATTTTAATATTTATAAAAGGATTTTGTTTAAATAAATACTGTTAAACTCTCATTTTTAAAATCATTAAATAAATTGCAATCTTTTAAAAAACTAATAAATTTGGGCATTTTTATGTTTGGATTAAAAATGAAGACAAATCAAATGGAAATAATTTTAAATTTAATATTTAAAATATATTTGAAAATTGATGTTTTGACTAATATATTTTTGTTCCGTTGTAAACACCTCGTTTGATTTGAACATCAAGAATGAAGAAATCTTGGTGAACTAACAAGAGTTAATAGAATACGTAAATAAATGTTTAAATCTGTATTTTCATTAGCTGTCAAGTGCTAAAAATGTTATTCTGAGGCTGGGCAGGAATGAGGTGGAATTTGAATTGTTGAATAAAGTCTTGGTTTGTTGTTCGAATAAGATGTCAAACATTTGAAGAAGTTGAAAGGAGTGATGAGTGGCGGGTGGTAAGCAGAAAAATATTGATTCCGTTAATAAAGTCTAGGGAAATGTTGTTGATTTGATTGTTTCTGGGAAAATTTCCTGCCTTTCGTTTATTTCTTAATCATTTATTATTTTCAACTGTGAAATCCATCATCGCAGATATTCTTATTTGAAAGTAAATATTTACTCTGTTGCTCCAATACAATTTCATATTTATTCGTAAATTATAAATAAAAAACATAATTAACACTAAGATATTATTTCTAACAAACTCCTTGGTATTTAAATAATTTTAAAAATAAATTACTTGTTTAAATAAATCAACGATAAAGTTAATGGATGGTATAAATAATTCATATTAGTTGGCTATTTAAGATTAGCAATAAATTTAAATTGCCGTTTGATATGTTTAAAGAAAAACATTTATTATGTGTATGACAATGTAAATACAATATCATTTTATACCAATATCCTAAGATTCTTTATTTCATTGTCATTAAAATGTTAGTATATTGATATTTGTCTGGAGAGAAAACAATATTAATCGATGTAAGAAAATTCTATCATAATCATAAAATCGCAATCTGAAAAAACAAAACAAAGCCGTGTTCCTCTTTATTTAAATTATGTGTGCCATATCCTTTTTATGTAACCTCAAATGATCTTTATGAATTTTATTTTATTTATTTGGATCATTTAAAATACGGATATCTTCTACAATTCAATTGCTAAGTCTGACAAAGCAAATGATTTGAGTTATTTTATCTTAATTTCTTTCTTTATTATCAATATTGTCCATACAAAACAAAATTTCTAACCCCTTTTGATATCCAATAAAGACTGCCGACAATATCATCAGAATATTATAGATTGAAGACAAATAGAAAAACATCTATAAGAAAAATAAATTCAATGAGCTCTAATTAATGGATTGTAAAAGGAATAATTAGATGACGCAGGATAATGATGGTCTATTAATTAGTTGTCGAAGGACGACTATTGGCGTATGTTCGTAGTAGATTCAATAATGTGTCTGCGGCTGGTCTCTTCATAAATAATATAAGGGAAAATAACTTGGAAATTCATTGTCAATATGTAACTAGTCTGCCTTCTCTCTTCAATTAGCATATTCCATGGGATGATTTTGAGTAAATTACAATTTCTCACAGACATTTCCGCATTCGAGTGGAATTTTTAAAAAATTAGGCTTAAATTACAAAGTTATAATTAAACTGATATATTTATAAAATAAGTGTAAAATAATAATACCATAATTATTATTAATTGCCTTAATGATTAACATAATTAATAATGGTGTTTGACAATATTAAATGCATATAACTAATACATCGACCAATCCGACTCACTATAACGTTTATTTCCAATTGAATTTGAGAGAATTATTATCAAAATAAAATGGCCTTTTCACAATAATTAATAATAGTATATGAAAAGCTTTATAGCAGTGGTTCTCAATTCTGGGGTCGCGACCCCCAATGATGTTGGCAAACATTTTTAAAAGGTTGGCCGAATTGTGATAGGTGTACAAACCATTACATGTGAAAAATCGTGTTTTATGATGTTAAATAAATAGTTTGTGGTGCTGATTAAACTACTTCTGTTCACAATTACCTTGACTACTACAGTTATGTATTTTATAGGTAATGTTATTATCTGATAATCTTATTATTATAGGTAATTACTTGTTGTAAAAAAATGATAACTAAATATTCTATATAACATATACTATATATTAAATATTTTATTAAATATGGTGGGTTATGACTTATTTTTGGTAATATTGATTTTCTTTGAGGTCGCCAAGATTTTAAAAATGGGAAAATAGGCCGCCATAGAAAAAAGGTCGAAAACCGCTGCTTTATACGGATATGTTTGATTTTACATGAACATATTGATTTAAGATATCATTGCACATAATAATCCATATTTAACTACAAAACCCACGGTACGTGGTACTGCTATCCAATATCTCTTCTCGTTAATGCTGTGTTAATACTTTCGAAATCATTGAAACATGAAACGGTTGAATATTGAATTATTTAATGAGTAACCTCATCAATTTAACTGGAATTGTTTCTCAAACAGAATGAAGATTTGGTCATTCGATCAAATGAACTAATATTGAGATCAAACAAATGGAGACTAGGATGGATGAATTATGAGTACATCAAATTTTATGGCGATAGAAATTCATTTAGATAGACTAGGAAGAAATAAAAATATTATCATAATTATTATTCTATTAATATTATTTATTTCACCATGTCATGATCGGAGCAAGAGTTTATTATGAAGTATTCAATATCAGGGGACAAATCGTCTAATTCATTACTTGAAAAAGCAATTAATTTCTGTGAAATTCTAGTATATTTTTACGCAAATACCCAGACACATATATGTAATAGACAAAAGTTCTGAAAATCATTATCCATCATAATTGTGATGAAATTGAATTTAAACATATTAAAAAAATTTATTAAATATTAATGTCTTTATTTAATAGTTGAACGATAAAATGGTTATTTAAAGCGACAATAATTATAATAAAATAACAATATTAATTTAGGTCGTTTTTGATTTGGTAATTAATTATATTGATATTTACCGATAATAAATTTTCAATAATCTATACTTATATTTTGGTTTATATGAGAACGATAACTAATGGCGTGATATAGTATTAGTAAATTCCACCACTAATCTGAAAGTTTAGAAAATAGGTATTAGTAAGGTAATTAATCAATAAGAATAGTAACGTGATTAAATTTTGTTTATATAATTGATTGACGAGTTAGTTCAGTTTTTTAACTAAATATTATGCCTGAATGTGTTAATGACGTAAATATAGAAATCGTTATAGTCAATATTTAAAGGCTATAAGTACGAAGTAATTGGAAATTTGCTTTGAGAATTCGATTTGGAAAGTACACAGTACAGAAGTAATTTCGAACGTAACATTTGTTAGTAAAACGATTTATAACCAATTATTTATAAATAGGATTAAACCAAATGTGCTTTCGAACAGTAATAAAAGTATTAGTAATTCACGAGTTACAAACAATAACAACAAAAAATTTACTTTTTTGCATAAAATGTTATCAAAAATAGCAGCGTGACTTATAAGATACATTCACATGAAATAAATAAAAACATTGAATAAAAGAGTACACTAGTCACTCTACGCACAATATTTCATGCACAAAATTGATAACACAAAAAATTTCAACCTCAAATTTGTACGTGCAATATTATTGGAATATTTATCGGAACGAATTTTATTACAGTTCAAACTTGAATATTCAGAAGATATTTTATGCAAAAAAAGTAAACTTTTATTGTCATTGTAATTTACTGCAGAGCCGCGATTATTTCTAACCTTGTGGTCTTTTAAAGTCTAATAAGCGACTCAATCTTTGTTTGCACATCTTCATTTTTCAAAGATAGACTTGCCCGAGCACCTAGACGGTACGCCCTATATTTTTATTTTGAAGTTACTGTGCTGATACAGTATATTGTTATAAAATTAATCTCGATTAATCCAATATATTTTATTATTTTGTATTATTTTCTTTTATAATTCGTTTTTATATTTCATATATTAATTTAAATATTATCTTGGATTTGTTTTGCAGAATCAACATTTATCTGCTGGAATCCAGATAAGTTAAAAAAATTAAAAAAAAACCTTCTGACACAAATGTTACCATATCTTTAACATTAAAAATAAATCCTTTATTAATAAAATATATTATTAAGTGCTGGTGAACTACTTGCTTGGTTTTTATATCAACTTCTTTATTCACCTATGTTCTGACGATGTAAAGTGAAAATTTCTGATTTCTCCATATTAACGGACTACAACAATGAAACTCAAATTTAGTTATATTATTTTACTTTGTTTTTTGTAAATTTATTTACAATAATATATTGTTAATATTATTATTGTTGTTAATAATGTTTCCTGTTTGGGCCATATTTTTTGATAAATTGTGTAATAAATCAGTGAATTCGGGGAAATTTTCCAATCTGAACTTTTATTTATTGAGTTTTGCCAAAAGTTGGATCATAATAACATTTGATCATCGGTATTTACATTAGAATCTTATGTCAACTTGGGAATGCCGAATGAAATAACAAAGTAATACAAATCATAAATTAGTCAATTACCATAAGTGCATTCTTAGTTACTAATCTGCGACTAATATCAATAAAGCACAGTTCAAAAGAGGCAATTATGGCAATAATTATTTCATTATATTAGCATTATAAAAACAATTATTTTTACTTCAAACTAAAAATATTACGTCCAAACTCATTTTAAAATATTTTAACTTTTTAAAATAAGTTTTAAAATACTTATTTAACAAATAACATCACCGATTGAATCGACTGGTTGGAAGAGTTCTCAGCACGAAAGTTGTTTCTAATTCATAAATGGATATAAATCAACTACCTTAGCACTGATTGGTTTTGATTAGCTCCCAACTTCAGAAAGTTTTAAATTGATGAATATAAGCACTTATAAGCTTGACTCCAGCGGAGAATGTATAGAAATGTTGATTTTATTTAAATATAAATAAACGAAATAAGACAATAAAAATGAGAATGTATAATTGCTCTAAATAAAAATAAAATAATTTATTACAATTATGAATGATAGACAATATTTAATTAACACGATAACGATTAACAAATAGCCCGGGATAGTGATTAAGATCATATTAATTAGCTGCTATTGTCTTGTGATAAGATTACACGTCTCTTGTGTGGAGAGCTGCAAAGTCTTAAACTTTATTGATGATTGTTGGGACGTAATAGTCCTGCAACTACACAGAGAGCAGAAGATTGCTTTGATAAGTTTTAAATTTAATTAAATTGTAGATAATCATATTAAAATGCATTATACACTTCTAGAAAAATTATGAAGTAAATTTTACTTTAAATGCTTTGCAGAAATTCAGTTCCTTTTTCGTTTCTTTCTGATTTCGTTGCTTCTGGTGTAAAGATTACATGGAAATATAATTTCCCGATAGATAATTCCAAGTTGAGACAATAACTTTTGTGTGGATTTTCTTAAGCATACAAGTGTGTTGAGTTTGGCAATTTTTTTTCAAGTGTAAATAAATCAAAAAGTTGCACGATTGTTAAGGGTAAATAATGGTTGAGCTTGTTGAAAAATAAATATGAGCTGATTTAGCAAATTAGTAATGGGTGTTTTCATGCGCCATGCTTTTTCTTATACACTGATGTTTTCATATTTTTTTAACCTATTGGGATTTGTTTTTGTATTTTTTTATATGGCATTTTTATTAACTCACACTTTATTATACTATTTAAGTATTTATTAATTTATCGTTTCTATTTTTGGGATTTATAATTAAAAAAGTGTATATGATTTAAAATTATTATTCTGGGATATTTCTGTATCCAACAGCACATCAAATAGCCAAGTACTAATCAAATTTAAATTATCAAATTCTAACATTTAATAATAAAATTAAAAACCCTTCATAAAACAAAAACTAATAATTTTTTATTTTAATAATCAGTGAAAGTAAATTATTTGACACAATTTCTTTCAAGGTAAATAGTAAAATTAGTAATAAAATGTTTGATTTATTTACTTGAAAGGTCCACAAAGTAAAACAGATATTGGAGTACCAAACAAGGGACCATAAAAAATAGCCTATTTAAAAGTGAATGTGATCGATAAACTGATAGATAAAAAAAGTGTGATAACAATAGGTTTCTAAAGCAAAGTGATAAGTGAAATGACCCACATGTTACCAATGTACTCGATTGCAATTTTATGCCCATATAGGTTTAGTGATAAATAAAAAAATATTGGATATTGGCATCTGTAATTCTCGAAGAATCGAAATATTGGCTGTTCCAAAATGAATTTCATAATTTCAATTATGCTTTTTTTCTGATCACTTATATATAAATTTAAATAATATAGCAATAGGTTACGTCTAAATCACTTGAGAAATCAATAAAACTATAGTTGATCTTTGCAAAATACATTTCATGAAACTCAAAGATAAACACTGCATGAATACTTATAATCACTCAAAGAATAAAAATGATAACACAAACAATGAAGATAAAGATAATTACAAGAGTTACTGGTCGTAAAGGACTAGTAGTTATTCTCTAGAGTCGACTCTTTTTCTAAATTATTTTGCACGAATCTACTTTCTGCTTTTCATTTTATGTAACCGTTGAAGATCCACCTATTGAGAAATCTATTTCATTATATCATGCCATGGGTGTACTTCTATGTTCCATGCTGTCTGCAGATTTGCATCTATTGAAAACAGAAGTCCGATCAACGATTGTTAATCTAAATGTTGTGAAGTGTGTGCTATCTGCTGTAGCTATCTGCTGGGCCTCGTTCCAAGATTATTTATAGTGAATTTTGAATAATTTCGGACAAACTCCAAAATCACAAGGTTAATTTTAATAGCGTTAAACTCATAAATATGCTTGTTTCAAACGCGTTTTTTCTAATTTAAAAATTAGAATCCCTTCGAACTATTGAACTACAAAATATGAATTTTAAGTTTTATTTTATTCATGCTCAAATAATTTGCATTATTTAATTGAATATTGTTTTAAATTATTGAATACCATAAATAATAAATTCCGTCATTTCAATTTCGAATTAATTATCGAGATGCATTGAAAAATAATTTGATGCAAATCCTATATTCCTATTAGCTACAAATTAAAATTTTATAAACTAACGAATGGAGAAAACAAATCAAGTGTCAAAATTATATTTATAAATCTTATACTTTTTTTTAATATTATCACTAATTCAAATCTATTGATAAAACTGGTTTCTAAAATTTTGACATCTGTCGATATATTTCAGACAGCATTGATTATGAAAAATTTATATAATGAAGATTAGTTTTATTCCATTATTAATTTGTTAGGAGATTCTTTCATTATGTGACGAATTTATTGTTTTGAGAAATTATTGTCGAATGAGAATATTAATCTATTTAGTTAAACTCATTTATAATATCAGATTTTTAATGGACGATTTTTATTATTGTAGCGATCAGGAAAATGACTAATAATTTTATTTTTAATATGTCTACATCTCGACCTGAGAGATCTGGGTCAAAAGTTTGGATGAAACATTGATATATTAAAATTGGAATTATAAAATTATATAACGAATAAGATTTTGTGAAATCAAAGATGAAATGTAACAACACCCTTAACGACTATGGAGATTATTATTGTTGCCGGAATGGATATAAATGCTGATAAAACAAACCAGAATCTGATTATTATGTGCCCGCGACTTAGTGGTAAGCAATAATAAATGTCAATAAAATTGAAATAGGTTTTAATCCACCATTGATCCAATTCGAGTACGGTATGTTCGAAGTATTATCGGACTATGATTAGTGGAAAAATTACGAAACTTGTTCAATGATCAAATAATAATAATGAGAATAATTATTATAAAAATAATAATTATTATTATCATATAAACAGATTTTGAGAATAATTTTAACTTTAATTGTAAAACATAAAATATTGAAATAATAATTTAATAATTTTAGATTATAATTAAATTTTTGAAATTAGATTAATAGGAAGTTAAGTTCCATCTAGATAATCAGACTCTCTTAGTTTCTGAATCAACAACTGAAATACCGAATATGTTTCAGTGAAAATTGACACTAAGCTCATGACGACTGAAAGAAAATCTAATTCTAGAATCGATTAATCAATCTATTCCTATTCAGTAATAATAATAATAATAATAATAATAATAACAATAATAATAATAATAATAATAATAATAACAATAATAATAATAAAATATTATTATAAAACCAACTGCAAGAAATTGGACTCATCACACGACAGAAGAAAGGTTATCGACAACAAAAGACTGACAATTCTCATCGAAAGTCGATTATTTTTATAAGCTGTATTATGTGTGTTTCCCGAATTAAGTTGTACACGATTTTCTATTTGTTTTAACCATCCAAATTATGTTCATGGGCGATGATTAGTAAGTCGACGCATGGTGAGTCATTTTAACAGATTGCGAGAATAAAGAATTATGAATTTTTGAAATAAGAATTATGAATTTCTATATCTTTGAGTTGGGTAATTATTACTGCATTCTTAAAATGTCAATCAAATAAAAGTACTAATAAGTTTCCTGGTCGACCGAAGTAGATTTTGATTCCTTAAAACAGGTTTGTATCCAGACAACTTTGTACCTTGGATCATATAAATGAAATTTACAACATATTCAGACTTCCTAAGAATTGGAAGAAGCAACCGGTGGAATAACCAGTTCAAAAAAGAAAGCAACGAGTCAAGTAATTGTTGACCACCCCATGCCATCAGAACACGGAACCCCTATCCAATAGCTTCAGAACAGAGGTTCGCTTCAGATGAAATACATCGCCAAGAAACTTTACAATAAGTGTCGAGGCATGCCAGATCCAAAAGAAGAACGATTGCGTGGAGACAATTGCTACTGCTGTGGAGAAAGCGGACACTATAAAAACCAGTCCTCCCTAAGGCATAAATGTTTAATATGCAGACAAGAATACCATCATTTCAGATCATGCCATTTAATTCGAAGTACCAGACACAGAGTAGAAGGTAGGACAAGATCGAGGAGCAATTTGATCCAATTGAAGACTCAGTAATGCACGAGGTGGAAGACCAAAAAAACCACAGCACCTCCGTCGCATACATTTTGTGGGTGAGGTTGAATAAATAGTGTTTCGACGAATTCAAGAGTTGGGTCTGAAAGTGAATCTGAAGAAATGTACACTTATCAAAGATGAAGGACGGTTTTTAGACCACATAGTCAATGCCAAGGGCATACAGGCTAATTACGACAAAATCGAACAGATACGAGATGCCCCAATACCACAATGTACCAGCAAGTTGCGATCATTGTTAGGGCTGACAAATAATTACAGGCGATTCATCAAGGATTATGATTTAATAGCGACCCCACTATACGCCGGAACTGCAGATGGAGATAAGGAATTACCAATGGTCAGAATCGTGTCAAACAAGTTTTTTGAAGCTAAAGCCGACACTCTGTGAAGCACCAACTTTGGAATACCCAAGAGTAAACGGGATATTTGTCCTCGATACGGAAGCGAGTTTCAGTGCAATTGGAGCTGTTCTAAGCCTAGTCACTGAATAAGGAACAGAAATAGTTATAGCCTATGCTTCTCGATTGCTGACTAGTCACGAAAAAGAGTACTGTGTTACCAGGAAGGAACTGTTGGCTATCCACGAGTATGTTATTTACTTTAGACAATACTTGTACGGGAAGAATTTCAATGCGAGGACTTATCGCAAAGCCCTGGTATTTTTGAACTCGACACGAAAACCGATCAGCCCTCAATTTCAAACATGGATGGCAGCGTTGTCAGAATACAATTTCAATTTAAGATACAGGAAAGGAGAGGATCATAGCAACGCAGATGAATTATCTAGGATCAACGAGACACTATGTTCCCAGTGCAAGACAAGACACAATGAAGCAAAGACGGAAAAGCCGAAAACTAAATATTTAGTCCAAATACAAACAAAATCGGAGATAATGCAAAAAATACAGGAAGCACAGCACAACGATGCAGAAATAGTGAAGACATCCAGATTTATAAATGGTGAAATAACTCTAACTAGCGCGGAATTCTGGAATAAATATTCACTTTCGAGAATTAAAGATAACCTGAAGATGGTCGACAATATGTTGATGCTGAGGAAAAGGTTGTAGCTGTTATAATACCGAGATGTTTTGCCGCTCAATTTGTCAAGACAATTCGGGAGGAGCTCTGCCACTTAGGCTCGAAGAAAACCTTCGCATATTTGGACTACAGTTTTTATTGGCCAGACATGTTCAACATCATCAAAGAGATACTGAAAGAATGTTTTATCTTTGCAAAGCAAAAAGTTGATCAATCCAGAACTAAGAAGTTTCTGCTCCCTTAGTTAGGCTCTGAGTTTCAAGAGCAGATTGGTGGACATTGCACAAATGGACAAGATGCATAGTAATAAAAAGTATCTAGTAGTCATTATTGACAGATTTAGCAAGCTAGTGAGTCTCACTGCTAAATCTAAGCAAGACGAAAAGACAATCTTCCAGGTCATTTTGAACTCGTAAATTTATCGTGTTGGAAAGCCAACACGATGACGGGAAACAATTTGGAGGCAAATTTATGAGAGAGGAGTGTTCAGAATTGGGTATCAAACAAGAATTCAGCTCACCATACCAGCATCAATCGAACGGGCTAGTGGAAAGAGTCATTAGGACGGTAGGAGATATGATAACAGCTACTTTAAAGGATAAGAGCCCTGAGAAAAATTGGGCTGAACTGTTGCCAAGAATAGAATTTTGCATCAACACAGCACATCAATCAACAACGAAGTTGTCGCCTTTTGAGATAATCTACGGGCGGAAGATCAATGTTCATACAGATGTGAGGCACAAGAACCAGACTCGAGATGATATTGCAGCAGCAGCTAGAGAAAATTCTAAAGGGGCAGGCGGGATAATGTCTAACTGAGACAGGGGATGAAGAATACATTGAACTTTCCGAGTGGGAGAGAAGGTGCTAATTTACGTAGATCCCCATAAGATGAAGAAGAATGGATACCAGTACGAAGGCTCCTATCGAATTATCGGATTCAACTCAGACAGACAAGTGGAAATTCAATTCCTTCATGCGATAAAATCCAGAAGGTTACAGTGGCTGAAACTGTTTAAATAATTGATTGGAGGATTAGTGTGGTTTTTAAAATAAATATTATGCCTGGAATTGTCTGTTATGTAACTGTTATTATTATCATTATTATTATTATGAAAATAAAATGATGATTGCAATAATTATACAACTGTGACATATTGATAGTAGGCAATCTTTTAATATCTAAAATAAATTTTTAAATAATTTTTTTGGATAATTTATTCTAAAATTGTTATTAAAAATAATGTCTACTTGTGCTCGTTATGCTCAATTATTCGGGTTGCGATACATGTTATAAAAACTGATTAATAATAATTTTAATATCGAGTGAATAACGGATTAATCAATAATAGGAATTAAATCATTTTCAAGATCTGCCAAAAATAAATTAGGTACAGTTTATGTAGAATAATATATTCTCAAACAACATAGAATATCAGAAATTATTAGAATATTAGAGAATAATTATAATTATCTATAAATAAATATAAACTAATAAAAACATATAAAAAAAAGAAAATTTTGTTATCTCAAATCTATAAATTAGTTATTGAAACAATCTCCCAAGATTCCACTAATCCTCATTGAATGGGAACTGTTATTCTGTCAGAGAGAGAATAGTAATTATTATCGATTTCTAATCTCGACTTGCTGGATTAAAAGAACTGTCAACCACCTGAATCTGAACAGAGAGCTCATTAAAACCTGATGAACAATACACGATAATATATATCATAACTGTGAGGCTTGTTTTATCAAATACAAATATAATTTCATTATCCATAAATTTCTTGGAGAATATTTTTACAAATTTGCCTTTATTTAGCTCAAAAAGAATTTAATTATCAATTTATGCCTGGAAATAATTTTTCCTTTCACAAAAATCGTTCTAGTAGATTCTGGAAATATGTAAATTTCTATTTCTCCATCATTAATATCACTCTTCTTTTCGCCTTTCTTAGTTCAAAAGCTGGCATTCAAGGTGGCAGTTTTTTTACTTTTAAGATCAATGAAAATTCCTGCTTCAGATGAAAGTTGATGTTTTATTGCACTCATTGTATTGGATCCGAGAATCTCTAATAATTCCGCTACAATGACTAACCCTATGCTATTTGCCAAGTTGTATAATATATCGAATCACCGTCATTCATTTTTAGTGATTATGCTCCGGTTTTCTTCTCATAATTGATAATAAAATATTTGGTTTTAATTTATTAAACTGTGTTTAAATTAATTCTATTTTATGCATCAACTGATTAAGTGGGGTAAGAAAATCGGGATTATTTTAAGTGAAAGATTACAGGTCTCATCAAATATCATTCAGTTGATCAAGAGGATAGTGAACAGAAACCAAAATCAAATAATAACAAGTACCAATGCTTAAGTGATAGATGATTGTGAAATTGAGCGAAACGAACGATGGCTGAAATCCACTGATGAGCAAATTGAAATGATGAATTCGATGATCCATCCTATACCGATGGTTAGAAAGAATAAAAGCGACATTCAATCCCATAACAATTTATTAATTTTTGAAAAACCACGATATTGAGAATATTGAGATTTATCTAACTTCCCTCTCCCGTTGTTCTTGAAATCCTTTCCAGCCACTCAAATCTTCGTAGTTTTCTGTACCTTGGAATCAACAAGCAAATGATGTGGGCTTAAAATTTTCAAAATTCTGTGAGAGCATTTATAATGATCTCCATTCTTTTTTATCTTTTGTCTTTCTTTTCTTTCTTCACTAAAACTTCTTCTCTAAACACGAAAATTCGATAACTTCTTTTTTAGCATCAAATTCCCTTAAGTTTATGGCCACTGATTTTAACTGGTTTTCTGTTTATTTGATGATCTTGTCGTGGTGACTTGGTTTATTTCGATTCTGTCTTGTTCGCTGTATGTATTTCTTACTTTTTAAAACAATGTATCATTAAGTCTCACTATTGATTTTTAATATTAAAAAAATACTTTCATTGAATGTTTTCACTGATATTATTTTCCAGAAACCTATGTAACAATAATTACATTTTAAGGATATTGTTGGTTTTCTGATTGGGCTATAGACACTCCCAATTGATAGATATGTACCATGTTCATTTTTAAATACTTCGAGTCCACCAATCCTTAAATCGTTCACTATAAGCAACACTAATAATAATGGCCAATCAAAATCAAGACTGTAAAGAATAGCAAAACAAAATAAAAGTATGTAAAAGATATTTAATAGCAGTAAAACATACTATTTTCAGAAAACTTGATACAACACCTTCAGTCGTGGATACGAATTTCTTAAATTAATGACTATTATTACAATAATGCCTGTGTCAAATTGCCCAAGGAATATTTGTTTACTTTATAAAATCAATCTTCCTCGATCTCTTTTTCAAACCAGAATTGAATGGTAATAGTTTCCAACAATGATTGTTTAACGTCTTCATGGTATCACACGGATGCACAACAAATCTTCACTTCGATTTTATTTTCCTCTATTAAATTATATTATATATCTACTCAATTTATATTCACGCCTTTGATTTATTATCTTTAATTTGATTATACACGCAACTATGCTTCGGTAAGGCTAAAAATCGGATATTGATGGAATTCATTAATATTTCCACCCAAGCAGCATTTTAAAAAGATCACAACAACATTTTCAAAACACCATTATAGGTCAGACATAGATAAAATGAGGTAATCAAAGAAAACTTTCAATTGGCATGACATCACTGCACAAAATGCTTTTGTAGCAACATTTAATGTCATTTTCAATGAAAGTAATGTGCGTTCCATCGGGAATTTTTATTTTAAATAAATACGATAAGTTAATCAATTGATTTTTTAATATTTTTCTTGATTTTCAGATTTGCTGCAGATAATGCTCCAATAATGACGAAGCTAAACAGAAAAATGCAAGATTTATATTGATATTTTCCTTCTATAAACAATTGATCGAAAACACTAACCGTTAATATTAACTTTTATATCGATAGAGGTTCCTGGTCATTTTGTATCTTAAAGCTGGAATATTTGGATTTGAACATCTTCGGAAGCTCATGATTTCATGTTTGTTACTCGTTCAAAATGGATTCCTTTATTAATTTTTCAACCGTATTAGTAGTACAAATTGAAATTCGAAAGAGTCTTGAAAGCAGTCTCATAATTTGGTTGATAAAATTGGATTTTGGATTTTTAAACTTTAATAGCTGCACCATATCGTCAGAATTATATTAGTTTTCAATAATATTTTTCGATATCTTATTCCGGAATGATGTTATCTAAATTTACTAGATAATTAATTCCCTTAATTTATTAACTCTTGGATCGGCACAGCAGTCAAAATGACTGATTCTTATAATAAGGCCTTGA
Organism: Platydemus manokwari; assembly: GCA_037951405.1. NCBI lineage: Eukaryota > Metazoa > Platyhelminthes > Tricladida > Geoplanidae > Platydemus > Platydemus manokwari. The sequence goes on along the minus strand of JBBMOY011633625.1, from coordinate 3,616 downwards.
TTAAAGTTTCTTTTTGATTTAACTTGGATATTTTATAATTATTTAAGTTTCATCAACTATAAATTAAAGTCAAACATTCATACCAACAGAATTTTAAATTGCGATTTAGTTCTGCGCTAATGAATTGATAAATATTTTTCTATCCCTATACTAAAATGATCAGACAACACTGAACATTAGCCGTTGTCATTGGATCCCGTGGAGAAATTCTAAAATAAATCTATGCTCACATTCCATTGATTTTCATTTGATAACTCCAAAGATGTCTGACTGGATGAATGTTGGTAATGAAAATATATCAGAAAAGTAATGTTTAATTCATCAGATTCAAAGTAGAAAGTAAATTTTTCAGAGAAAATTAATTCAAATATTGCTCATAAAACTGAAATGAGTAAAAAGATTTTAAAAATGTTTTATTAATTTTAAATTATTTATTGACTTATAAATATAATCACGTCTAAATTATGGATTGAGTTTAAAAGTTCTAATTGTGATCACTTCAAATGGATCCCACTAAATGGAACCTTCTTTTCTCGGCAAGAAGGTAAATGGCCAAAACGAACTTCGTGTTGGTGATTGAATCTCACGTGTCTAGATATGATCAAATGGGTTAAGCATAAAAATCAATCTTTTATTCAAGCAAAAAAATGTTTTTAGAGAAACTCGTCGACGTGTTTAATTGAAATGAAAATTATCACAAAGCACGACTTGAAAAATAATTATCTAGCCAGTTTTGATTGGTAGAATTATTTAGCAATGATTTAGAAATTATATCATGAATATTAATTTATTCTCTTACTCCCACTCACGATTGTGACGATGACGACGTTAATGATGAAATATATTTTTGTTAACACGATATCAGTGAAGGTTTTTTTGATAAAATTTTTTATTGAAAATGAATTAACGATTTTTTTCTGGACGGTATTTGCATTTCTTGCGATAACCGTTATCAGGTATATATTTCTCACAAGCTCATGAAATTACTGGCAGTGAATTAAATGGTTTGGCGAAATAGAAGTCAACCAAAATATATGAATGAATAAATCAATAATTGGTGTAAATAAAGTAAATATCATGATGTGGAAATTTAAATTTCCAAAAAAATTAATCTTATTTATTTATTTCCAAAAAGAAATTCAATTGAGCTTCGATTGTCCACAATTTTAAAATCTTCTTTCCAAATATTTTGAAGCGTGATAACTCCGGTTTAATTTCTGTTTATGAACGATAGAATAAATTGTTAGATTTTAGAGTTGTAAAGGTTTAGGAATTAAATAATTGACGATCTCAACGTTGGCCATTTTAATAATCCTTTCTACTCATCGATATCGTACACGATATGATAATTCAAACTCAGATTCAGATATCTTAACTTGACTCTAGCTCATCAATGGACTGGGTTGTAAATTTGATTTAATTCTTGAATATTATTTTCTCCTCTTCAATCGATAAATTAGGCGACCTACATTTTTCTGATTAAGAACCTTATATCATGCCACAGTAAATGCAGAATAATGCCAAGATCTTCCCAATAAATTAATACTTGGTCAATTCCATTTCCAAGTCATTGAAATGAAGTAACACACCTATCAGTTAATGAAATGTAAAATAAAATGGGATTTGCACCTTGGGGCCCTTGTTTTATCACTTTATGCATTTGCATGTCTACACAACGATACAGGATTGACAATTAACCAATCACAGCCAAGTTAGATATAAAACGATAATGGGAAAAAGGGACTTAACCGCGCTGCAAAACACTCATAGGGATTGACCAATCTCACACATGCAAAAACCAAAAGACCAATAGAAACATGAGAAAGTAAAAATCAAATCAAAGTGTGATACATACATGACGCAAAAATTTACACACAGATCTCGAGCCAATTGGAAGCCAAGTTTTGGTTACGGTTTTATGGACTTTGTACTGAATTTTAGAGTCATCCTGAGTAGTACGGGTATCATTTGTAAACCAAGTTCGATTGTATCTTTGCGTTATTTTGTGAGTCGAACTGATTAGTAAGTGAGTTTGAAATAAAGTTTGCAACCTTTGATTTTTGGGTCAGCAGGTATTTGGTCATTTAGAACTGAATCCCCAACAAAAGCATGCCATCCAAAACTCACAACACACTCATTCATTAATCCCGTTTCTTAACTAGGTTTTTGAATCAGTTGAACATTCTAAAAGAAAAATTATCAGATTTAATCAGAAGAAAGGAATGTAAAATGAAGATATAACCATTTGAAGTGATTTCTGCTATCGTTCATTCTATTTTCATTTGAATTTCAGGATTTTATCTGCCAAGTTTAAATTCATTGTGATACTATTATACTGTTATATTGTGATCCAAATATTTCATTCAATCAATATATAAAGTCTCATAAGATTATTATTTATATTTATCTGAGACTTTTATGAGAATTTCATAATTAATAATACTGACAATATTTTATATTTTAAAAATGTTGATAATTTTCTATAAATGATGAAATGTTTATTTCACTGTTAATGAATATTGACATTTCAAAACTATAAAATTGGGCGTTTAGAGATATTTATAAATCAAAATGACATACATGAAATCGGAATATATCAACCTTTATTAGAAACATCAAAATATTTATTTTTTTGTTCAATTCATGTCGGTTAAGAAAACTTTTAAGTCTTTCGAGATTACCCAGTGCTCTCGTTTCGATGAACTTACGGTGCATTTTCATGTATTGCAATGAGATCTGATTTCTTAAGATGTTACGAGTTCTGTCAACATCAATAATTCCTGGAAATGGAGCCTTTTGATTTATTTATAAGATGTATATATATATTCTAATTGAGGCAGAGGGACAGAGTTGTAAATACCAGTCACTTGTTTATCCCAGATCATCTAAGAGTGAATCTTACCCCGTTGGTGTTCTACATCAAAATATATTTGTATAATAATATTTTGTAAACAAAATTACAGTTCAAAATCATTATACGGCACACGTAAAATAATTTCAATCTTTTGACCAATTTAAGTCATCGAAATTCTGCCTTTCTTCATTGCTTGAAATCCGCTTTTACCCAAACGAAATTATTGTTTATATTTTTTATTCCCTAGTTGACAATATGTTGACCTAATAATTTTTCTAGTTTCTCACCATATTGTAGGGGGAAATTATTTGAACTGATGAGTAATGTTTTCATTAATGGTTTCATAGTTTATAACAATTCCGTGATAGTTTATAATGATTTGCAATTAAAACGTTGAAATTAATGAAAAACAATGGCATGGAAATCGTTATTAATAATGTGGTGTCATTATTGGGAGAGTTCGTTTAGTGTGGTTTTATTATGTGGGAATTATTACCAATTAATAATAATACAATAAAATTCGTTTCCTATTTCCGGCCTTGGTTATCCATGTGAGATCAATAGTTTTAATATTTTCGATGAATTAAGCAGGCTAAATAATTAAATCCAACGAAATATTTACACAAAAACCAAAATAAGAGGAAAAGGAATTTTATGAAATATTTGTTTAATTTAATAATAAAACAATTACATTATTATTTTCAAATTTATAATCAGTTCTACATTTTCTCAAAGCGTTGAGATGGCATAGATTTATAAAAT
>JBBMOY011632514.1:0-13742 GCA_037951405.1 Platydemus manokwari | reverse complement strand
TTCAAATATCAATAAATAAATGCTAAAACTATATTGAGTAAGTTTTAAAAATAATTCTAAATTAAAATATACACGTGGTGCGTTTTTGCTAATCAGTACTGTATTATAAGTGTTAATACAATATTTTATTGATATCAATCGGTCATTATTTCTTTCATTTGTAAAATTATTAAAACTATCCAGTGAATATTTTATATTAATCTGTTTGCACAGTATGGAGATAATTTTCCCAAATATCTTCCTGCCGTTTTGATATTTGTCTAATTTCGTTTTTCTTAAATAAATATTTATTAATTTATACTGCAGTTTTAACGTCAAAACGACAATGGACACCTCATTATGCTGAAACGAGAATCAAAGCCTTGTTTGCAACAGTTAATAGAAACATAATCAACTACACTTAGATATTTCAGCTATTTTTTGCAATTATATCGTCTCCATACGTGTTACTGAAGAAGTCTAAGACCATTGTTTTCATAAAACAACAATCATATTTATTCAAAAATCGGTTTCAGATATGAATTGTATTTTTTTATAATTTTAGTTAACTCTTTGGTAAGACGTTAAAAGTTTCAATTTTTTTCAATTTCTCAATTATAATTTTTCTGGTTTCAGTTTATGTAATATTAAAAATGGATAATAGTTAATAATAATTAATATTGATAATTATAATTAATTATTTATTAGAAATAATTCAATAACATTATATTAATTAATATTATATGATAAATATGTAGCTAGTAATAAAGTTGTTTCGAGAATTAACTAACGGAATAACCAATTAGAAATTATGAATAAACAATGAAACAAATTGTGACAACTTGAATCGTAATTCGAGCGAAGTTGGCAAAATAAGAAAAAATATTAATATCACAACTACATAAGTAGTCACCCATTTTATTTTCACTGGAAAAGAATTCCAACATATCTTCCTTAAATCTTCTATACATTTCATGTTCTATTGTTTCATGTCATTTACGTTCTCAGAAGCGGATTAAGAATATTGATCGCAAAGTGATCCGCTACTATTTCATGAAGCATACATTGAAGACAAATTGAAAAGTCTTAAGGCAGAAAATTATATTTAAATCAAATTATTTAAACAAATTAATATTATATGTATATATATATATATATATAGTTAGAACTTTATTATAATTAATTTAAATACTTCTGTCTTCTGTTGTCGGGAAAATTTGTCCAAACAATATATTAAATAGTTTTCTGATAAATTGCTTTTCATTGAGCCTGAAATTATGTGAAATGTTTATTATTAATACTGTTAGATCGTATTGTTCGTGATTTGTGTCCTTTGCCAAAATATGAAAACTATCACAGGAATTATATTAATTAAATTACTTAACTTCTTATTCAAAATTGAAATCATGACGTATTTCGCTCGAGACCTTTGATAAAGCAATGATACTTACAATAAAGTAAGAAGACGAGTTATGATTGTACGTGCATTGACAAAAAAAATCGAGTAAACAAGGAACTATTGAAATCACCGGCTTAGATAACCAAGTAATTCAATTTAAATCACTAATTTTGCATAAAAAATAATTTATATTTTTGAGATGAATATTTTGCTTGAAAGTAAGAAATCGATATTTGTTATATTTCTCATTCAAGTATGTTGTTCTTGTGTTGGGACTTTATGAATAAAGATTGTAATATGTTCGTACATGATAATTTGATTGCTTAACTTAATATAAATTCCAGTATTCGGTCCCGCGGTCAACCATGGTTTGTAGAATCAATTCTCAGCCATTATCATGAATTACTGCAAAAAGCGATATTTATATAATCAAATAAAACAGAGGTGAGGGATTTCCTACCGCTTCAAGAAGAACTTGTTTATATGTAATCAATATTAGTTTATTTTAGCTAGATAATATTTATTTTAATTCAACCCTAAAATACCAATGCATAAATATAAGCACTTAAATATACTTATCATGTATAAATATACCTAACTTCCAATGTACAGGAGGCATAAACTTATATTAATTATATATTATTTTATAAAATTATCCAACCTTATTATATTGTTTTAGGATCCCACAACTCAATAAAACCGTTTTTAATGCATTACATTATCCACAGAGAGATAAAAACTTTACCTATATACCAAAATGTAGGCACAGTTAAAAGAATGTTTGAAATTAATAATTTGTCAATTAACATTTGACTTGCATTGCATTAAATTGAACTCTCTCACTGGTCTATGTTTGTATCTCCAAATCTCTGCTAAAAGCATTTTGGATTATTATGCGGTAACATCCATTAAAGCAGTAGGAAGTTCTTCTGCTCTTTCAAAACAGGGAATACTACTACGTTACTACTTTTCTCTAATAAATCAATAATTTATTCAAGCCGGTTTATGCGCCTACTTTATTATCTATTTTATGTAAATTTGATAGATAATTTTAGAGAAGTTATTTCAATTATTTTGGTTAACCAATATGATTGCACACATTTTTCCATATCTCATACAATTAAGATCCATGCTGAGTGAATTTATTTACTTGTACAATCAATATTATAACTCTTTAAAATAAAAATCGACCTCAACTAATAATTTTTAAAATACAGTTAGTGCAACATGATAATCTGTCCCATGACAATGAAATAAATTAATAAAATCACCACGAAATATATCCATCACAACATAATAATAATGTTATAAGGTACACCGTTTCATTAAATGCGCTTTGTAAGCGATCTTCATTAGTCAATTTAACTACTATATTAAAACAAATTATCGATTTTTAATATACATAAATAATTTATTATTTAAGAATTAAATGCCAAAATTTTGAAATGCTCACAAATGTGTTAGATAAAAATAACAATAAATAACATAAAAAATTAAACACCTGATATAGATGGCCAATATATGCTTACATATAACTAGTATAATTCATCATTTAAAATTATTGACCGAGACAAAAAATTCATATAATAATGATTTTATTTTTAAACAAAAAATAAACAAATTTATTAAATTCACTGTAATAAATGTCGTTATACGATTTGCAATCAATGTTGTACCATTTTCATATGAAAATACAGCAATATAACACATATTATATTTTCTACACCCTAAAAATGAATAACATTAAATCAATGAAATTGATGTTCTATGAAAATGAAATCAAATATGTCACTAATTAATGGCGTTTTCTTGAATGGCTTTTCCCATCAGTTATAGCTAAATGACCTTTAGATTTCGAGCTTTTATCTTTCAATGGTTTCACATGGTAGTTATCCGGAATTTGATGCGATCTGTCGTATTTAGGCCCGAAATTAAAGCATTGATTGGCCAATCGATCCCATTCATCAACGAATTGTCCAGAATCCGCTAAAAACATTCATCAGATTGAAAAAAAATATTGGATATTTTTCGGTATTTTATAAGCAAATTGATATAATTTGTTTAAATCGTTGTCTCATAGGAACGCAAAACGTTAATTTTTTAAAATTAAATTGAATATAAGTTTCTAGAATTAAAAATAAGATACATTTAAACGAAAACATGAAGCCATTTTATTAAATTTCACCAAAAAATTCGTCGGATATGTATTATATTATATTGCAGGTTATGAAATTCCCAATTCTCATTTAAATTTTAACTTTGTGACATTTTAGTTCATGGAATATTAAAAAATTAATTTTTAAAAATTATAATAATGAAACTCACACTCATCTAATCCATGGAAATGAACATTTTCCTCCTTATCTCCCGTTCGAATATTTCTTCTTCTCTCGATTTCTCGACCACGATCACCAATATAACGACCAATAGCCATTTTTTCCTCTGCTCTTCGACTATCCCTTTCGGCTTTTTGTTCTTCTCTCAATCCACCAGGACCTTGTTTAATAGATTTATGGGCCTAGTTTAGCAGTTAAACTTGCTGAATATTCAAAATTTCTGTACCTGATATATATGCGGCTCTTTAGAATTCATATCATTTTGATAAGAATAGACCGACGAAGACGAATAAAACGCTGAATTTGGATCTTTAGGGTTGAAATTAGTATCAAATGAAGCAATAGTTTTATTGAACATATCCTTATACACAAAAATGTTAAGGAAAACACCAAGTGAAGAGCCTAACAAAAAAACATACATGCATATCCATAAAATGGGAATTAAAATCATCAAATAAATTCCCAAAATTATCATTTCTCAAGGCAACGTCTCTATTTTTCGACCGAGATCCCTCAATCGCAGGTCGGTTCATATTTCCGAGAGGTGTATTTATAAACGATTCCAAATTTGAAAAACCAGTTTCGATATCCCTGAAGTCAATTAATATTTTAAATGAAAAAAAAACCTACAATGGTCTAGTGAAAAATGGATCATTTAGCATAGACAAGTGAGATTTAAACATGATTCTAAATAATTTTTCAAAATCGATGAGCAATTAAATGAATGTTTACCAGATTGTCTCAAAAAACCGCAAAAAATCTCTATAAGCAACGATAACAAATAAGGTCATTTTTTCATTAGTTGATATAAACAAAATTGTTTTAGAATTTACAGAAAATACTTATATATTGAATTTTGAACGATTAGATACTCATTAAATAAAAATTAATTTAATTTTCTACCAAATAAAAACATAAATATTAATTTAAGTATTTATACAAAAAATAGAACAAAAGTAAAATAAGAATGACTTTACTCATGTTATTTCCCAAAGGATATATTCCAATAATTTTTAAGTAAAAAAGAAGTATGGTGCATGCTCAGATATTTCTATGACTTTGTCATTTTAATATTAAGAAAAAAGTTTTTGTTGAATGATATCTCTCATAGAATTTTAAACTTAGTAACGATAACCTAATTTCCAATCTTCAGTCTCTCTGATCAAGAACTCTAATAAAATACAACCAAATAATAAATATCTGTCAAATTCAAAAATCCCTTTTAAAAGTTAATAGCAATAACAGCAAAGTTTAGAAGGTACTACCAATTATGAAATAACAATAATTTATAATTCATAACAATTTCTGATAAAACTACTGCAATTGACTTTTATTTCTCTATAAATAGTAATTATTAACCTTAAAAATTCTTATTATTTTTGAAGTGAATTATGTCTTTATTTATGTTTTTTGTGCTAATTATTTGTTGGAGATGCAACATATATAATAATAATAATAATAATAATTAGTAATTACCATCAACTAATAAATGTAGATGAAGATATTGATAGAAGTAAAAATGAACACAAATTATAAAAGTAATCAGGACTAAAGAAATGCCGATGTTATATTTAACTTTACATCCTGTCACAATAAACAAAACAAATTTATTTTAACATCCAAGAATTAAGTTTGTTCTTTAGCTGCGTAGTTAGTATTAGAATACCCACTTAAAGAACTAGCTTGCAAGCATACGGAAACGGTCGGTGGTATTCCAATTTACTGTTGCACCAAGAAATCTATTAGAAATGTCGTTGAGGTTTTGATTTGTTCAAGTCACTTCATCTTGATATAATGATTGGGAAAAGAATTTTTTTCTAAATATTTAAAGTGATATAAATTGATTGTTCCAACAAGGAATATTTATTTAGTACTGAAAAAATTTGATCAAGTAAATAGAAAATATAGCAAGATATAAAATAACAATACAAGTTGGCAAATTGCGCAGAACATTGCACACGTATTTAGCTGCGCAATGTCCAAGTGAGTGACATTGGAAACAACTGAAATATGTTCACATCGATCAAGTTCAATTGAAGAAGTCATTAAGGCTAAAGTTAAATCGCTGCTATCTGGTTAGTTTTTACGAGACTTCAATAACATGGAGTGACATTATTGATTTTATATTATTAATATTACTATCGATGTGATCCTGAATTTGATATTTCGAGAATATTGATGATATTTGTGTACCTTTTCAAGCGATAATTAAAATGTGAAAGTTATTTCCAAATAAAGAAATTACCAACCGACGTATCCAAATTTAGTCATTTAATGACTTAAAATAGAAGAAACGGTGTGGGTCGCTAAATATAGCAGATTAAAATCAACAGTCAGTCATTCTGCAGATTCCCACATAAATAAAAGCCTATTAGAGTATGACCTCTTTAGAAGAAAGAACCATAATTTTTAAAACATTCTGCCATAAATTTCACCAGGTAATTTAGAGGAAAAATTCTCGAGAACCATTTCCAAGATTCTACAAGTCATTTTACTGAGGACAAGGAGTATTTTATAAAACTATTAGTGCTTTCATTCATAATTTCTAATTGCCCATTATTGTAATTGTGAGGATTATTTAAAAATACGATAAGTAATTAAAATTTACATAAGATAAAAACTATAAAAATTTGAGTTAAAAGATATTTTAAAAAAATATATTAAAAATAATTATATCATATTAGTATTTATAAAATGATCTTGCTTAAAAATAATGCTAACTTCTCAATTTTAAAAGCATTAAAATTACTAAAAGTAAAATTTAAATATTTTAAATAAAAAATAAAAATGTAATATGAAAATGTGGGCATTTTTATTTAAATTAAAAAAGTTGACAATTTTTAATAAATAAATTTATTTTTGTCATGTTTTTTAAAATCTGGTTGCCAGTAAACAATTTCTGATTCAACTTTGGTAACCTTTGATTCTCTATCATCACCATATTTTATTTTTAATTTTATTTATGTAGATAGCAATATTTATTCATTATTTATCTCTCTTAACCTTTCCATAACTAGCCTATTTCTTTGGTTGATTTAATTTACCGATCCTAGTGACCTTTTCTTGATCTACTTATTGAGTCGATTATTGCATGCTCCTCAGACATTAGATTGCTCAGAAAACTCTTCATTGGCGTAGTATTTTTTAATTTCCTATTCAGCTACTTTTTTCTTTGAGCTTCTTAGACAAATGTCAGATTTCTCCCCCTTGAAATGTTATTATTAATTTATATGCTGACTGAGTATTGATTTTAGTTGTTAACATCCCTCAAATAATGTGGTCCCATTATAGGCACCCATTTTCACAGCAAAGGAATTCGGTTTTTGTTATGATATTAAATATTATTTTAACTTATATTCATTTTGTAGGTAGATATTATTGTAAATTAGTTCGATTTATTGCAGATCCTATAGGTTACCATTACTGTGGAACTAAGGTAGCATGTCGCAATCTTGCAACATACGAACCCACATCAAAATTTATTTTCTTTTAACTTATTTGTAATCAATTGGCCATATTTACTAAAACGATATTTCTGTGGTTTAAACAAATATTTTGGAATTCGTCTTTCGTTAAATTCTTTATGATGTTTACTTGTAATGTTTGTTCTGCATTGTCTTCGTCGTATATTATTGAGTTTATATCTTTAACTGTTATTACATTGTCTACTACTTTTTCATGTACATCCCAAGGCATTTCTATTTTTTCATTTGTTTGTTGCACGTTTATAACCTTATTTTTCTCTTTAACTCTTTTGACCAATCTAGTTCTATTAATTTTCTTAACAATTTTATGGATGTTTATGATATCATTTTCAATGCTTGGTGGATTGCAGTCCCTTATGATGTTGTATATTTACTTGAAACTTTTCTTTTCGTCTCTAATTTTCTTTGGGTGATTGTTATCAGTTCAATTCTATCGTATTTCTTTAATTTCTCCCTTTCATCGTACTTCCAAATACTGATATTTTTTCCTTGTTGTTGTATCTGATCCATTTTATCTATATTATATATCTTGTACTCAGGGAAATTTTTTGAATTTAATTTAAAACTTATTCTATACATTTTTTCTTCTATGTAGTTTTGTTAATCCACGTGATTTGATGTTGTGGCTTCATATTATCTTGCAGGTCAATCTCTTAATAGTATATGTGATAGCATCTATTCTAATAATCCCTTGTGTGAGTGCTTTTTACATATGCTCTATATTTCTCTATAAAACTATTGAAAATGATTTTCATGGATTAATTATCTTTCCAATTCTGTTTACTTCAATAAGTATTTACTCGAATATCTTTATTTCTTATCGCTGTTTCTATGAATTTTCGTACTCTTTGACTTATGAATTTTTTAGTATTCCTATTGCAGTTCTTATTTTCACATTTACCACGTCTTTTATTTTTTTCATTAATGCATTTCTACTTTCAAAACATTGGTACGTTTATAAATTTCCTTTTACATGTCATATCAGGTAATTCTATTATATAAAAGTCGCATATTCATAATTATCCATTTTTTGGTTCATTAATATACTTCCCCCTTCATTGGCTCTTTTTATACAGAGCTGTTAATCCTACCTCATCTGTTTCTTTATATGATCAGATGCTCGAGAACCATTCCATTCCTCATCCTATACTTATGTCTTCATTTAATTTATTCATTGTAGATAACGTATTCCTTGTTGGTTTTGTATCCTTCTCAAGAACTTTAAAGAACATGCACATAATTGATATTTCATCCTAATAACTGTCATAATATTTTACCGTATCCCATAGCTTATTGTTCTCTTATGTATCATCTGCTCTTGTTTTACTGGTACCAGCCTATTCTTTCATCAACATCTAAACTTATAATTTCTTTTGTTTTCCATTGGTTTCATCCCCAATTCTTGTTTGAATAATAATAGTTTTATATGGGTCTAAATAATTTATTAAATTTTCTTCAGTTTCATTCTCTATCATCGATACCTATTCATATTGTTTACTTTGTTCTTCATCTATCATCTTAATTATTAAAACATTTTGTTCTTGTTAAATTTTCAGTTCTCATTATCATTTAATTCAAAATTATTCCTCATTGCTTTATTGTCTTTATATCTTCACTTTTTAATACCTTTTCTAAGTTTGAAAATTCATTTTCCATTTCATTTAATATTAGTGATGTGAAATTTTAATTTTTTAAAACCCACTCCATTACTATCATGTACTTACATTCATTTTTATCTTTTATCTTTGGACCTTGTGAAATTGCTAGTTAATTTTCTTCTGACTCTGTTGTCCTTGAATGTTCATTTAGTGACTTTGTTGTGGATATTATTATTTTAATTATTTTCGCTGATTACTTATATACCATCTCATCCCGTCTACAAAATTCAATTTAATATTCAGTTCTGGGTATGCTTCTCTCGTGGCTACCTGTGGAACATATTTTCTATTATTATTGTTTGTATTCATTTCCGGTATTTCTATATCATCTTTTGTGAAAAATATCTTTGCTTCCATCAATCATGCTTCGCCCACAGTGTTTTTCCTACTATTGACCATGCTATTCTATTTCATTTATCCTCTATCAACATTTGTGTTATTAGTGCAAGAAAAGTTTTGATGATGTTGTTAATTGAATATATTTACAAATAACAACGGAAGATATAAATTAAGATGAAAATATACTCAACTTGAAAAGACAAATAAAAGAATCAGACAACTCGCATTAATATTATATGAGTTCAAAGCTACTCAATTTGCTCAGATGTGCTATTTAGAAATTCAGTTATCTTATAACAATCGAACTTTTCTCAGAAAACAAATATTTTCAGATAATTTTAGTTTATTTTACGAAATTTTGATATAAGAATTTCAATAACATATTCACATTAAATATGCCCTTTCAGAAATGTTTATTTATTGAATTACCGATTCCATTTTTCATCTGTCAATATTTTCAGGAAGATATGAGATTTAATTTATGTTTAAACCCAAATATTTCTTTAATAATAAAAGAAAATAATAATATCACGAATTCATTAAACCATTATTATAATTGACGTAAACTGGTCCATATAAATATCAGTGGTAAACATTATTGTTACGTTGATTAGACAACTCAATTTTCATGTATTTGACTAATATTTATCTATGTTATTTGTACTATTAGTTTACACATTAGTTTGTCCTCGTTTTATTTACTACGATCATGAAATATTAGCTATATATAAGTATTATTATAAAGATACCAAAGATTCGAATAATATGTAGTGTTTTTCTCAGTAATAGCTTTTCCAAACCTCAAAAATAATCTGTTATCTTTGTTTTATATCCTCATTGGTAACTGCCATTGTAATAAATCAAGGAACTATTATGTATGGAAATTAGTTAGGATAAAATTTTCATCTCAGTACATTGTACTGGAAACAATAATTATTATATAAAATCTAAAAGCACCACAATTTATGACCAAAATTTTCTACACACAACTACATTGAACGAACTAAATAAAAGTCCAAAACTAAGAAAAACAAAATATTAATTTTAAAAACCGAAAAACAAATACGAAAACAATATTTTAAGAATTAAAAACAATCGAATGAAACACAATCAAATCGTTCGTTTAAAACATTAAAACGTGAAGTGATAATATTGACAATAAATATGTTGACCCTTCCAAATCATTAACCGGATTTAATTGCACTAATATGTTTATATACATTTCAAAGTCTATAAATTGATTATTATAAATTGATAAGTATTTTTAACATCAGATCAGTCTAACAGCACCATATGCAGTTTCATGAGAAATCATAAATTCTAATCATTTATCCATGATTTGCCAACAATCCGATAAAAGAATTTACGCTATTTGGATCTTGTTTGTCTTAAGTGTACCATGCGTTGTTATCGGAACGCTGACAACAGCAAAGGGAGTGGATGATTTTCCGGATGTTACTCTATTCGTTATTGGTGCCATAATTCTGATATCTGGATTCTTTCAATTCTTTATTGCTTTGTTTTTGCAACGAAAATTAAGATTCGAGAAAAGATTATCAGACGAGAAGGAATACTCAAGGCATTACGTGATCAATTCCTACGAAAATAATCCACCAAATCCTTTTCATATTTATGGTTGAATTGGAAATTCATTGTCTGAAAGGTTTACTACATTATTTTTCATTTGATCTGCAAATTCGAGCTTTTTATTGGGTCCATCATTATTTTTATCACTGTTATTATAGGTGTCGGTTATTTAAAATTTAAAATAAATGAAATTTTCATGTTTCTATACAAATAACTTTATCAAGGCAATAAATAAATAAATCTTGTATTCAATTATTATAAAAAATAATAAAATTTATTTTAAAATACAAGTATTCATTGTTGTATCGATTGTTTGTAAAATTTAAATCAAATAAAATTTTATAAGTAATCAAATTAGATTTAAAACTGATTTGAAAAACTTACAAATCAAAGGAGTAATAAAAATCTGATTACCATAAGAATATTATCTTTTTTATGTTTGATTTTATAGATAAAATGGGTATTATCAGTAACAGATAAAATGGAAAATAAAATATTTTAAATGACTTTTATTAGCTTTCTACAAGCTGCAATTTAACTGTTATAAAAGCTAAATTGTTTGAAACAATATCTGAATATTAGCAAACATCGATTTAAATTAAATTTTAATCTAAAAAATAATAACATTTCTTATTCTGTTATTCCATTTCCAGGCTTGTCATGTTTGGTAAAAGTATATTATAAATCATTATAAATCAATTCTTAAAAACTACCAATGAATTTTGTAAATTTTTTCCAAAAGCAAGTATAAAAAGAACGAAATGGGAGTTTCTTTTAATTTTTAAAATAAGCATCATCATTTGCCACCAGTGGCTCTAGGTTCATTAAGTAAATACTTTGCAATGGAAAAGTGACTTCAATATCAGGTCAGCCAGATTTTTCACTTAAAACCCAAATTTTTCCATCTCTTTTTTTACTTGAATTAGAGACGGAAGTGATCGAAATCAGGTTGTTATTGGCTATACTCAAATAATTTAATTCTATTCACATCTGTGGGACAGTAATATCAATTTTTTAAAAAAAAGTATTTGTTATAACTAAGTTTGGGGTTTGTTTATCATAAAATTAATTTAACTTCAAAGTCTTGTCTGTTAGGAAACCAATAAAAAATTAATGGAAAATTTATAGTCAACACAATAGACATTTTTTAAAAATTTTTTTACTGATACTTATCCAAGTAATTTAAATATACTGAAAAGGTTTCTTAAAAACTGTGAAATTAACGGTTTTTTACAAATTAGCGTTCTTAATGATGAGTTCGATAATCGAATAATATTTTGATCTGACTCCAAAGATCTAAAGTTTCACCAACTTATCCAAATCTGTCTCAGCAATAAAGGTCTGATTGTAATTTTCCCCATAAAGAGATTTTATATATATAAATACTATGAATTGTAATAAATTATATTAATAATTGAGAACAAGATTTATAAAGTTCACTATTTAATTATCAAATGTAAAGACGCTTATTCATCAAAGAATTAGCTACCAGTAGAGTCGCCTACTGTCTCCGAAGTCAATCATTGCAGCTAGGGAAATGAGAAGTCTAGTTATTTCTAAGAAGAGTATAGAAAGATTCCACTATGCCGTTTATACTCGTACTCCCATCATTCGTACCATTTGTAGTGTTGTGATCCAAAAGAATTGAAAGTTGCCATTTATATTTCACTAAATGGTATTAATCGATAAGTACAGAAATGCCTCTTAAATTCAACAAAAACTACAATAACCAATATAAAACCACAAAATAAAACTTGACTTTCAATTTGGTAGATAAGCATCTTAACATAAAATTTATATGTAATTTTTGTGTCATGTTTTGATTTAATGTATTATACCCAAGTTCCAATTGAACTTTTCAATTGAAAATTTTATTATTTTATAAATCTTATTTCTATTTTATATCACTATTGTCTTAACCAGTCTCAATGTGCTCTTGATTAAGGCCACAGATGTAATGTACCTTGTTTTGTTTAATTTTCACATCGCACAACCGTATTGTGTGAAGACAATAGGTATAGCAATAGTGATATATCTTAACTATCAGTCTCAATTAATATAACCTCAATTCCACATCATGTTGACACCCATGACAATGAACAATGATTTATGATCCATATTTAATCAAAAACCAAGGCTTGTTATTACAAATGATTATTAATAATAAACACTGACACAAACTGGCTAACAAATAAAATAGTAAAATAAAAATTACAAATTGATTTTAATACCACACTATATATCAACTTATTAACGATCCTTAACAACTCTTGGCTCAAGAAACGGTTAATAAACTCCTTCTCGTAGAGCCAAACCAATTAGTCTATAATAAGAAATAGACAATATAATATAAATTGGTGAATTATGCAATTGTATCTTATTGTGGGGTCTTCCTGTAAAATACTGAGCATATAGGGAAATCCTGATCTCTTACATTGAATGATTTTCTCTCGCGCTGTTCTTGAATGCAGAACAATGTACTCTATCCCCAATTGTAGTAATTTTCTTCAATAATATGTTAAAATGGCAGCGTTACTTGTGACTGCACTCTTATATAGGTAGTGATGAATCACTCGCAGACATTCCCTGCGATTAAATTTAATGCCAGTGCATTTGTTATTTTCTCGGTTGAATTTATTTATCAGAGATAGAAATTCGCTTTGATTAAATTTATTATGCAGAGAAATATTCTTTCTAATTAAATCTAATCAACTGAACATTTTAATCATTGGCTATATTTATTGTGCGCAATAATATGTGGCAATTTATTTATCGATATTATTGTGCGATAATACATTGCATGATGTTATTTTATAAATTAATTTATTATATTTGGAATTTCAATGAATTTTTTCTAGTTGGGTTTCACCTATATTATTATTTTACATATTTATAGACAATAATTTTTTTAATGCTAGTACATGATACTAGTACACAAGACAATATAATATATTGTTTT
>JBBMOY011631403.1:0-13747 GCA_037951405.1 Platydemus manokwari | reverse complement strand
GTAAAATAATTCAATTTTAATTTTTAATTTTTTAATTTTAATTTCAAAATTATTTAATTTAAGTTTAAAGCCTCACACATTTATTATTTGATACTATATAATATATAATTAAATTATAAAAAAATTCAACTCAATTATATATTATTAGGAGTTTAAATCCATTATCTCAGCGCATATGGCCCCGTATTTATTAATTAAGCTCTAATTTGCTATAAAGAACTGGGTGGTATTAATATCCTCAAGAGGAACTTCTAAAATTCAAAAGAATTTAATTATTTCAAATAATTAAAAACAAAATGCTAAAATGTGCATTCAAATTACAAAATAAGCTATTGATTTCTATTTTTGCTGTTTTCTTTACCATACTTATTACATTGTAATAAAAACAACTAAATATTATTAATTATTTTGTTTTACTTGAAAAGAATTTACAATAGGAAATATTTTGTGATATTTATTTCTATGCTTGAATCATGAAAGAAAATGATGTTGTGGAATCAATTTTTATTTTTATTGTTCCAATAAAATCATTACAATCTTTGATAAAAGACAAATTTAAACTGCAAGGTCAAAGTCCGTTAACTTGAAAACGACACAAAGGAAGATTTTAGTTTGTTATTAAACGGTTATTTATTGGTTAAAATACCTTTTAAGTTAACACAGATTTGAATAATTATGAAGTAAATAAATATTTGTATGACAAACCGTAAAACAAAAATATTACCAGGGTGAGAAAAATGCTATCATCACGGGATAGCTGGCCCATAGTAAAGTCCCATAAAATAATAATAGGTTTGGTTTACTCGGTAAAGCTATTACCATAACCAATACTGGCATAACAGTCTGAAAATTAAATTAAAATAATTATAATTACACGAATTCTAATATTGTTATAAAAATCTGTAAGGTTTAATTACAAACTAATTGACTTCTTGAAGAACATTTATTCAAGCATAGTCGTTTTCAAGCAACATGGAATAAGTCATTTTCAATTAAAAATTAAAATTTATAAATATTTTCCCAAACACCGCGTTTCAAATATCGAAAACCTTAGCAATCACCAAATCTAAAACTTACTGCTATCGATAATTGCAGAGACTCGAAAGATGATTAACAATTTTTTTATTGTCAGTAGTAATTATTTAACACTTCAAGAACCCTTTGTATTAAGACTATTATTTCTAGGTCATATAGCTTTATCATTTATATTTCAATGTCAATTGGTATTTGATTTAGTTTTATTTCCATTGATTAACGGATTCCTTTTTGATCTTCAACTTTATTTTAACAATTCTACTTCTTCATAATTAAATTTTAAAAAATATAATTTTATACACTTCCAGATTATTTCATTAAAATTTTTTGAAATAACGTAATAGTAAAATATTAATAAAAAATTAAACATTTTATTTTGTTGTTCGCCAATTAAATAACGTTGTTTCGTCCAATTCAGTATTAATTATAAAACTATAATTTAAACTACAGAATCACAAGTTCAACTAGCCAATAGGTACAATTAAAATTATATCACAATACAATGGTAAATTATCACTCAAGATGGGATCAGCGCCCGAAAGTCATATACAGAATAACAGAGGACCAAGTAGACTGTGTTTATGGGTTACGGAAAAGTAATGATCAAGATCAGTCTAACAATTAATACGGCCCTGCCTGCTGGAAATAGGATTCGAAACTTGTAACAATCCAAGAACCTGAATTCGAAAACATTTAAATCTTAAATCAATTATAATCTTATAATCCTTATCCAATATTCCAATCCGTTAAATTTAGAATTATTTTAAAAAATGAAAATTCAAGAGATTTATTCAAATAATTTTATTGAATACCAAATAATAAGTGTTGGGGTATGCTCAGACTTTCACTAAATAATACAACAAATGTGGTTTATACCAAAGACAACGTGGATAGCAAAAAAGAATCTTTTACCTAAATATGAAATCATTGACTGTATGAGTTTCCCCGATGCTTTTCTGGTTAATTTTGTCATTTATATATGTTAAATGT
Organism: Platydemus manokwari; assembly: GCA_037951405.1. Taxonomy (NCBI): domain Eukaryota; kingdom Metazoa; phylum Platyhelminthes; order Tricladida; family Geoplanidae; genus Platydemus; species Platydemus manokwari. The sequence goes on along the minus strand of JBBMOY011631403.1, from coordinate 11,722 downwards.
AATTTCCTGGTCAGTATTAGTACTTTTTCAAATGTAACAATTGATTCGAAACTAATAATATTCTTTCGACATCTTCTTTTAAACTGTACTAGATCTAATTCAAATGTATCTCTTATTCAACTGTATTGTAGTTCTAGTGGTGGTTTCAGTGTTTTTGAGAGTTCTGCCTTCTGTTTCAGTGTTAGTATTTACACAATTTTTACAACCAAATCTCATTTGACATACTTCAGCCTTCATAAATTAACTTTATATGGTTTTACTTTTCGTCTTTTTTATTTGTTATAATTTAAACTTTATTGATTTTTCTTAATTATTTAATGTTCCGTTTGTAATTTTCTCACGTATTTTTAATTTTGTATGTCTTATAAATTTTTCGACAATGATAATTTGATTTTTTAATAATGATTTTTATTCCATTACTATTTTTCATTATAAAAAATATGTTTGTATAACTTTTATTACATAATTACATTTATCTTTAATGCAGTACCAAAAATATCTAAACAATTTCTGCATTAAAAATAATTGGTTGGAAACTCATTTTTATTAATAATAAAATATAAAAACAGAGATAATTGAATATACAAACGGTTCGCATTGAAAGTGATACATAATAATACTGATACAAAGCTAAATAAATACATTGGATTGTTAACACTTCAAAAAGTTATTCATAAGCAATAAAACAACCTAGCAATCGGAGAAATATATAAGAATTAATTAATATTTTCTTTATCCATTACTAAAATTCTCTAATTACATTTCAGACAAAAATAAACTCACAACCATCCCAGAAAAATAGACCACCTTTTTACCATACAAAACGTTCAGTTTTTGTCCGAGTGGTATAAACAAAACTGACATGGTAATCATTAGTAGAATACCTTTAGAAATATGTTTTGGTATTTTCAATACATACGTAATGTATAAAGTCATATTTGCTTGAATTGCCTGCATAAATGAAAATAATTTTAATTGTATTGAAACATTAATTTGATAATTTTAATTAACATAATAAAAGTGACAATTTTTGGAAACATTTGTAATAACTTTTTAAATAATTTAAGTATTATAAATATTTTCATATAGATATTATACTTTCAATACGTTCAGTAATCTTTAATAAAGGTTCATCGATTTTCGAAATATGTGGAAACTCATCGGAAACACTATACATCAGGGGTCTCCAAACTTTTTCAGCAAAGGGCCACATTGCTGATTTTTTTTAAAATTTGGAGGGCCAAAACTATGATAGGTTTACAAAAAACTTAAATTAGCCAAAATATTTTTTATTAATTATCCTGTTATTTTCAAAAACTTTTAATATCTTACATCGAATAATAAATGTTTTAAATTTTGTCATAATGTTCGTGTGTTTCATAGTAAGCTTCGAGGGCCGTACTTTGGAGACCCCTGTTCTAACTTATAGCTTATCTTGATGTCTGTTAATGATGTGAATTAATTAATGATCAATTTCTATTTAGAGATTGATATATTAGATGCATATGATTGACTATTGACTCTTGCGTTCATCGAGTCTCTGTGTATCAAACCTTTTTTTATTACACTCCTGACACACACAACACAGCTTATAAAAAGATTCGATGCCAGTGACCAACTTCCAGTCTTTAAAGGTCGGCAAATTGTAGTACCTTTTAAATCATTCGGTTGCAGGAATACATTGATTTTTGAACTTACTTTACTGTTGTTTAAGCTGTGACAGCATTTTATTGGGCATGTTTTCAAGTTATTGTTTTGGATAATTACAGCTTTGTTATTTAGTTTGGTTAATAATTCTAACTTATCAAACACATGCATGTATATAAAACTAGTATTAACTTTAAGTTGAAATTATATGGAGCATACGAGACAAACATATTTCCTCTTTAGAGTGATCCAAAACAAGTGGGTTAAATAAAGCTTGAGTTATAAGTTGTAATACGAAACGGCTCGATCCAAATTAAAGAATAATTGTTTAAGTAGTACTAACGGTTGTTAAATAATTTTGTAAATCAAATTCTGAGATCAAATTGTTGCTGATAAATAGCTAAGTTTTAATTGGGCAAATCTGTAACAATTTGTGAAATTATTTTTGTTATAATTTTTCACCTTGTCATTATAAATATAAATATCAAGTTACTTCATTATAAATACAACTATCAAAAGCAAGGAATTATGTTACCAAGGCAGTATCATAATAATAATAATAAGAAACTAGATATTTTCTATAATTATCAATATGTCTACTTGATATTTGTTGATGAATATTTATAATTTAGCAATTATTTGAAAATAATTTTGTTGTCACATGAAAAAAATTGATATTCATTGAAGAAATTCATATTTACACTATAAATTTGTCCGAAAATCAAACCAAGTACGACATTTAATACGAATGTCTGGCACTTTATAAAATGCATGATTATAATATTAAAAAAAACAGAAAAATGACAATGAGTAGATTAAAACCCAATGATCCAATACAAAGATGATATTCAACAAATATTTACACATATTTACAACAACAAATCATTATAGGCAAATAAAACAGCCCCATAATTCCAATCTGACTATTTTATTCGCATCGCAGTTATAAAGATATTATAAGTTTTATGTCAATAAATAAAATCTATAAAACAATAATTAATTATATCCAATATCAATCAACAAGTATATGTATTCATTTACTGTACAAATTATATCCAACAAATTAATCATAAATTAAAAAGTGAATTCGTTCAAAGTCATTTAATAACAATATATCGCCAGTTTCAACAGTATCAGTTGTGAACCAAGGTTCGTCCAAACAAACACCAAGAGTAGTAATAAAAATGACATTATTAATACAATTGTTTGTCAATGATGGCATCATTATTATTCGTGGATTACAACAATACAGAAATAAACAAAAAAACAATTACCCCATCTTTGGATACATAGCTCTTATATATTATTGGACATATTTATCGGTTAAATAGATTTCGCAATATAACTTTACAAAGAAAATTTCAAAAAGTTAATACGTATCGTTTTCGGTCAGTTTTGGAATAATTCAACAATAATTTGATTATTGGAGACCAACCAATTAGATAAGACATCGATTTTGATTGGTTGTGTGGATTCTCTGAATGTGGAACATAGATTATATAACTTAATCTGTTGAGTTAAAGATTATTTTTTTTGAGAAAAATTTTGAAAATAACGATATTGACTGAATTTAAACGTTGGGTGCTGCATTATACTTGTGTGTCTGTTGCTGCTGCTGAGGATTGTTTTGAGGTTGTTGGAGTTGAGTTGATGGATGGGATTGTTGAGGTTGCTGTTGATCAGGATCGACTTCCACATGAGTATAAATAATTGTATCATTATTGCTATGTGTTTGAGTTGATGATGACGGCATTAGTTGCAAATTCAAGAATGTAGATTGATTATTTTTGATATGACTGTTGTTGATTTCTGATTGATTTGTCGCACAGAAGGCCTGGGTCTGAACACATTCCATAAGGGATTGATTAGATGAGACAACATTATCGACGAGAGTGTGGTTCATTTGTTGATCGGGAAATGCTACTGGACCACTACCAGAGAGAACTTGCGACACATTGCCAGTAGATGATTGTGAGTAATAAGCGATATTCGGTGTATCGGATTTTGTATTAGCAATAAGGTACGTGCTATTGTCGCTAATTGATGATGCAACAGTTGACCAATCAGAATGCAGTTGGAGGATATTGTCGAGATTGCTTTGATCGACCATGGTTGTAGTAGTAACAACATTGTTGTCACACGCCGGTTTTTGGTCTGATTGGCAATTTGATTCCGAAATATCAGATGTACCATTTTTATCTTCTTTGCGATGTAGCTTTCTATGATTCGCAAGTGATCCGTAATGTTTATACGTCTTCAGACAACGTTCACAGGTGAATGGCCTTTCCTCCGTATGTACTGCAGCGTGACGTATCAGATAACTTTTTTGTGTAAATGAAAAACCACACTGAACACACGTATACGGCCGAATCCCGGTGTGACAACGAAGATGTGCAGTCAACCGAGAATTGAGGGTAAACTTTTTCGGACAATTTGGACAATTGTATATAAACGGACGACCCTTATGATCAAGCAATCGTTCTTCTTGGTTGTTGGATTGATTTTGGACAGCATTGTTATCGCCACCATTTGCTACAGTGTTAGGCAATTTCGGAGCTTTGTTAGGAATACGCCGACGAGGCTTTCTTTTGGACTTGTCATCGATATTGGAATTATCTGATATGTCCATTACACGATTGTTAGCTATGGCCTGCTGTTGTTGTTGTTGAGACTGCTGTTGATTTCCAGGTATTTCTGGCTCGTATTTCACTTGAGATCCTATTTGATAGTTTTGGGCAATCTATGAATAAATATAATTCAATCATTGCAGGCAAGCTCCTGTATACATATTGAAAGACAATTCATGAAAACAAAATAACGAAAGGTAGATTGTGATAAATAAATAAAAATAAAGCAATATATATGAAAATGATATTTATTCCAGAACATTAAAGATAATATTAAATGATAAATTTAAAAAGTGCTCTAATCGAGTAATAACGTACACATTCAATATGTTTCAATCAACAAATACATGAAATCAACTCAATTAGACGGTTTCAATAAAAATACGATACGAGGAAAAAACCTTTATAACCAACCATTCGTAACAAAATCCCGATAATAGAAATGGTTAAAAAACATTTTGTTATATCATCAATTAATCGTCAAAAATTCCATAAACCCTGTAAGCTGCTACTATTTTATAAGACAATCTCTCTAGATATTTATCTATATAATAATTTCGAATTTTTCTCCAATTTGTATCTACTTTATATATTAATGTCTTCTCTATATCTTCACTTTCTCTTTTCTACAACTTCGATATTTCTTTATTACATATTTGTTATTTATTCCTCCCTCTCTTCTATAATTTCATGTCATAGACATTCTCAGAATCAAATCCAAAGCACGCATAGAAAACGAACTGAAAAGTCATGACACCAAATTATATTTTAATTACAATTATTCAGACACATAAATTTAAATGTATTATAAATCCTCACAAACACAAATTACAATTATCCCAAAACATAAATCATCAATAAGTATAATTGGAAAATATATTATACTAGTATTGAGATTGAAATATTTAATAATAATTTTTTAACCTCCTCAACATTAATTGAACGATGCAATGTTAAGCTTTTTAAAGGTTTAATTTTATCAACAAATAGATTTGATCCAAGAAAACAAATCAATGAAATTATTAAATAAAACTTGTTAAAATTAGAAATAATACTGGAATAATCAATAAATTATATACAATTATGAATGACATCTTCATGAAATCGATGGTTTATCATAATTCTAAGAAAATAAAATTATAATTGTTTTATAAATTTCTAATCACTTATTTACTTATGTCAGAAATTAGAATCAATAAATATTTATTTGTGCTTGTTTTCATTATTTGATTTGTGGTAAAATTAAATTAAATTATTTTTTAATAGTTGTGATTTTCTAATTTTATTAAAGCAAAACAATATTCTTGTAAATTAATAATAATTATTATTATTACAATTCCAGAACATTTTCCATAAAGTCAATTTATATAACTATATACCCCCTACATTTCTCCGGATGAGCACTGGTGAGTTTATTAGATTCGCTAATTTTTAAATCCCAAGTTTATCTAAACAACAGAAATCAATCTTTATTGATAATTAACTTTTTCAAAGATTTTCCAATAAAAATAAGTAAGTCAGTACAATAAATAATCAATGATATACAATTCTAAATGATCCAGAATTTTTATTGGTTGTTTTTTGGAATATTAGTATTTCAGATCATTAATCAATCGATATTTTCTATAAGTAAATTGATTTTTCAATCAATATATATATTTTACATAATTTAATTTTGCAGTCAGTTGATATGGTGGTTAATTAATTCATGTCAAATTATTTTTCAGTCGATTAATATAGATCCAGAAATGCAATTGGACAAAGACTACGAGATATATAATAAATGGATTGATTTTTTATGGAAATAAAAGTGCTGGTGAGGAGGAGTAATTATTATTGTCTTTTAGAAAAACTACTCATTGAAATTTATCTATCTACAATGCCCGATATGATTAAAAGTTTCATATTTTGTTTATGCAAAGGTTATTCAGAGAAATACGGTATATATTACGGTTCAAGTCATGTCGTGGAGCGATTAGCAATATGAATGAATTTACAAAAAATATTACGATACACACATGTATCTCTTTCTTGTATTAATTTACAAACATCGTGTAGTTGAAACATAAAAAGCATTTATTAAAACTGTAAGCTATTTTATAAAGGACGCAATGAAAACTAAACGAAACGTCACAAGACCAAATTATATTTGTTTTACGATACATTAAAAAAATCTGATTTTGAAATTTTTTAAATATCAATTCATTATAAATCCTCACTTCCCCTTTCTGTATATAGATAAATTTATAGAGAATTTGATACAGAGATAATTAAAGAATACAGAGAACACCAAAGATTTTAAAGCAATATACAACTTTGCTATATTTTCTTGACATCGTTTCATCCTATTTTATAGACACCCTACCAAAGACAAGTAAGTCGCTACTATTTTATAAGCACAAAATGAAAACGAACTGAAACATCACAACGCCAAATTATATTTTATAAAATTATCTCAAGTGACTTTTATCCAAATTCCGTTCTGGAACACATTAATTGAGAATATTTGTTTCCAACTCTCCAAAAAGATGTAATATGATAGAAAATCACAAAATAATTTTTAAATATTTAAATCAGAGAAACCAATTTCTATGAGAACGCTAACTATTCACTTCTAACAATTTAGATTCTTATCAATTTTGTGAACTTATGTGCCTCCATTGAAAGCTTAGAAATATTATTAGAATTTATGTAGAGGAATCTTTAAATAAATATTTGCATTATAAGTTTTCAACCAAATGGTTAACAGTCATTGGCGGGAAACTTATTAAAAGTCATTTACGGATAAGACTGATACAAAACAAGATTAATTTCAATCTTCCTAATACCAATAAATATTTTTTTGTCAATCGATTTTCTAGAAATGACAAATTTCTAATATATAATTATCATTATAAGATCAATAATAAAAATGATATTCTAAATCTGGTATTGACTTAAAACAATACCCATTCGTTCCTAAGTAATTGATATTTTAAAGTATTGCTAATTATAAATAACAGTAATAATTGGCAACCGAATTGGTGGTTAGAGTTGTAACGGAACTGACAAGCGGAATAGTAATTGAAATGATAATCGGAGATTTTGTAACAACTTTACAATAAATAACGAACTAATTATAATAGTGAGTTGGGTTTTAGCTTTAATCAAATGGTCAACTACCGAAATAATATCGAAACACAATTTCAACAAAATAAGGATAATTACCGGGTAAATATTCAAAACATAAATGCGAATATTTACTATTGGCCGAAATTGAAACAAAGCCTAGTGATACATAACAATAGAATGTTCAGTAAGTATTGAAAGATTCCAGGAAAAGCGTTCGTCTAACAATCAATACCAAAATTCTGTGATACCTGAATCTATCTGCAACGTTGCTACAGTTGGTACGTTATTAACACACGTTCACTATTGTTATACACACATCTATCTATCTATCTATTTATTTAAACTTATTCCATAAAAGTATAGAAAAATTATAGCCGGGATGTTATTAGCAAAATCATGATTAAAAAAATAATTTAATATTATTGGATTTAATTATCTTTATCCACGAATAAATATGTTTGAATGAGTAAAAATTATCTTCCCGTAAGAATTGATTTTGTTTTTCAAAATAGGATATTGATATTTCTAGTAATTCAATTATAATAATCAGCCATTGCCGCTATAGAAACGATCTTTCAAACATTAAGAATAGATTTTTTGGAACAATCATTTCAGAAATGAACATTTTAGGTATTAAGGAAAGTCATAAATTATTTATTTTAAAATATTATTACCAATTTATAATGTAAAATTATTATTATAATTATTTATAATATAATTACAATTATTATAAAAAAAATATTATTAAAGGCTAATTTACAACTGTAAATTTCGTGATTTAATTATTGTAAGTAGTATAAATGTAATTTTCCATATTGTTATATATTAAAAATATAATAAAAATAATACTACTTCGAAAATATAATCCAAATTTTAATATTTCAACAGAATACGTGTGCATTGGATTATCATTAGAGAATTTGTCACCTGTGATTAACAAACATATCTATCAACCATTCACCACTCTAATTGACTATAAATCTTCATTTATTATTTTATGTTTTTCCCTAAGATGTTAGATTTATTTAATATAGCCGAGTACTCATTAATTGTATCTTCTAATTCATGTATTAAAATTATTTTCTTCTGTACGAAGGACATCAATCTTCGTAATAGATCCATAAAAAAAATCATTCACTTCAACTTCATACTTATGCACTCCATTTTGAATTACACTCTTATTTGAATATCGCACAAGATAGATTTCATATCTAAAATTTATTTACAACGAAACTATTTCTCATTAATACATTATTGATAAAAAATAATTGTCTCAGATTAATCTAGTCTTATTATCGTCCAAGGTATTGTGTGGGGGAAAATAATAAGTACACTGAGTTTCAATATCGATGTACTTTGACATTATTAATTTAATAATAAATATTTAAAAGACCAAATAAACTGAAAAATCGCAATTAACTGATATACGAATTAACCAGCTACTACCGCTATATATTAATGTATTTTAATAATCAATCCATGAATTCTATAATAATCGTATCGAATTATTAAAATATATTAATATTGATTGATCAATTAAGAATAAAATTGTTCGATATTATTTTCTTCCGATAATCCATTATATTTAGCCGTGCATAAATTTTGCAAATTTAAAATTAGTCATTGGAGAAAGTAAATAAATCTAAAATAAACACCAAGACGGAAGAAAACATGACTATCCAGATAAAACGCAATGAATCAAAAACAATGCAATGCAAACAATATTGAAAAACATACTTGATTACCACCAATTACAACATGACAATACAAACAAAGGTTCAAAGATCAAAATATGCCAATGATATATTAGAACAATGTAACTAATAATTATATTTCTAACATGACAGCTACAAACGCTAACCAAATGAAAATTCCAATTTTTTTTCAAAAGGAAAATGACACTTAATCGCAAACACCAACTGAAAATTAATATTTTTCTAGTTTCAACAAATCTGAAAACAAATACAACTAGTATTATATGTATTAAGAGACTTTCCACAAATCAATCGTCTTATACCTCTGTTTTCAGTGAAAAAATAAACGATTTATATGGATCAATACTACCTCATAATCCCTCATCAATCATTTCCCAATTGCCCCATTCATTGGCCAATATTTGGCTTTGAAGAAGAAAAAAAACCCAAGCATTATTAAAGAGAATTTATTTCGTTTGATGAGAGATTGACTTAATTAAAAAGTTGTCCAGATTCAAAGAAATGATTTCAGAATCCAAGAAAATATTCGGATACAATATATATATATATATATCTGATGAAATTTCTATATTTCAAATCCAAATCGAAATATAATATTTTTACAGTTCAAATAATGGGATTATTTATGATCAATTGTTATACAAATGTATCTCCAGGCTATTTATAAAGATATTATTTGTTCGATATTTATTAGAAAGTAATTCTTGAAGTAGCTCACATATTATTTCTCCGGGAAATCAATATCTAGAAACACATATCACAAACACAAACACACAATCAGTAGCTGATATCTGCAATAGTATTGATCCATGAATGACATTATTAGAGTAACGAGATATTTCAATTAAGTATTCTTATTGTTGTTTAACTAAATTCTCGAATTAGATGTATATTTGATAAAATATTTTTCAATATGTATTCCAGGAACATGAAGAACGATTAATATACAAATATATAACTAAATGCTCAATTATTTCATGATTTTATAGGAATTTAATGTTGACAAAATCATTCTTCAAACGATCGATAGTTATATTCCAAATGTAATCCTGTATTTCACTGTCAAGCCTAATTATGATTTGAATTCGCATATAAAATAAAGATCGAATATACAACATCTTCAAAGATTTGATATTTATCTTTACACGAAATAATTCGTAAATCTCAAACAACACATGAACAATCGATCATCGTTTAAGTATTATGATTTATAAACAAAATTTTGGAAGTAGCTGTCGACTTTTATTGATTTAAGAAGCAGACGATTAATATTTAATTTGATTATTATCTCCCTAATTTCATCACAACCAATAGAAACAGTTGGAAGTAATCAATGGATCAACCATACCATAAACCTGTAAGACTTAATTAGGAATGGGAAAAGAAAACATTTGAAAGCATTCAAAAAGTCGAACGATTTCGTCAAGAATAAAATAATAAACGAACGAACGATCGATAAAGAAGAAAAATTCACGTAATCTATGCTAATAAATGGGTTAATTTTTAAAATTAAAATGAAGCATCTGCTTTATGCTAATTTCTATCACATGCTATTTGAGTTTTAATGCGAGGAAATAATTACTCGAGCAAATTGGTTCACAGAATTTGCTACTATGGTGAAATGAATAATGAGAAAGTGGTTGAACTGAAAACTCGTATAATACATATATAAAATTATAATGTAATCAATATTATTATTATTATTATTGAAAAATAATATTTATCGAAATAAAATGATTTTCAACAACAATATCAGTGGCATTTGTATAAAATATTATTTTGCCTAACATTTTAAATTGAATTAAAATTTGTAAAGATTAAATTTTGTATAAAATTTGATTTTGTATAAAAAATTTTTGTATAAAATTAACTTAATTGTATTTAGATAGAATTTGTTGTCGTGACATTTCGGTTAATTTTTAATGTGGCTTTTAAAATAGTAGCGGCTTACATGGCGACTGATTCTGAGAAGATCAATGACTAAAAATTATGGAAAAATGAGAAAGATGTTGAGAATATATGAAGAAAGTGTAGAGAAGATATAAAGAAGATTTAGAGAAGATATAAAACAGATAATAGAACTAGAGTGTTTTATGTAGATAAATATCTGAGCATTCGATACAATGTCAATAAGAATATAAAGAAAATCAATTATTTTAAAGAAAAGGGAATGTGATCATTTTAAATTTAATTAAAATTTTTAAAGATTAAACTTAGTATAAATATTTTTGTTATAAAATCAAATTAATTCCTTGACGTGACTTTTCGGTTCATTTTTAATGTGGTTTTTAAAATAGTAGCAGCTTACATGGCGACCACGCATCAGGATATGATCATGAGTAGATCAATGACGGAAAATTATGGGAAAAGGAGAAAGATGTTGGGAATATATAAAGAAAATGTAGAGAAGATATGAAGAGGTAGAGTAGATAGATATAAAGAAGATTTAGAGAATATATATAACAGATAGAAGAACTTGAGTTTTTAATGTAGATAAATATCTGAGCATTCGATACAATGTTAATTAAGAATATAACGAAAATGAAAGATTTAAATAAGATATAAAGTAGATATAAGGAAGATGTAAAGTAGATATGATGAAAATATAAAGAAGATAGAAGA
>JBBMOY011630292.1:0-13748 GCA_037951405.1 Platydemus manokwari | reverse complement strand
ATCTTTTCATGAACAATCAATACAAGGAAATATAAATCATTATCATATGATATTTGATTTTATTATATTTTTCATAATAGCCCTGAGCTTATACTTTAATCATCATAATTATTTTCTCAGGTTGATTTGATGCAGTTATAGCAAGTAAAATGGTATGGATTTAGTTACGAAAAATGTAGGTTCGAACATGTTCGCACAAAACTTAAAGTTTTCCTCGAGATAGTCATTGATATGCTTACTAACTAATCATCTTTTGTTGACAAATAAAAATCTAATTAATGTTGGCATAACTGAATATTTTCTATATATTAACGATCGTGAGAAATTTTGAATATTTACATATTTGTTGAAATTTATTTGTCGAATATTTGGTATTTTGAGGCTTAAGAATTATAAGTTTTTTTGGATTTTTTTAAATTGATATTTGGTCCCAACCTTTAGTTTTAAACTTGAATTAATATTTTCTTTGTTATAATTCTCATTAATAAGGGTGTAAAAATTATGTTGGAACATATCTGTATAGTGCCCGATAATTAATTGAGATTTGTAAAATATGTTTTAGTGTTTTTAATCTATATGAGTGTAATTATATTTATTTCAGGATGATTGGTATCATCCTAGCTTAAACAAAAACGATACAGAGCGCTTTCTTACAACTCACTGTCCAAACCAAGATGGGGCTTTTCTAATTCGACGCAGTTCTCAAAGTGATAGGAAATTGGTTTTAGTATTAATATACCACAGACAGAGCCTTAAATATCAAATCGAAATTGTCGACTTTTCTTTCCACAGTGATAGCAAAGAAGCCTATTTCATAGACAAAGTATTGTTTTCAACAGTAAATCCAATTAAATTAATCGTTAAGGGTCCATTGCATTTGTCACTAGATCATTTAGTGGAACATTATAGTCGATTTGCAGACGGAATTCCTACCAGATTAAGATTTGCTGTATCGCCAAAAGGCAGAATTCTAGATACGGAACGATTACTACCTCCTGGAAGTGAGCAGATGAACAAAGAATTGATAAAGATTTCAACAACAACGTCCGGTTGGAAGCTCGGTGCTGAGGACGTAGTTAAAGCTCTAGTTAGGGCCAATCGTAATCACGTAATCTATTTTCTTAAAATATATCGATTGATTTTTCATTTATATAAAAATTTGAATATTAAAACACGGGTTCCGCTCCATCGGCATGTTATCAGCCTTACATTTATTAAAAGTAAATATTACACTATTCGAAATTATTTTTCATTGTCCACGATAGAAGAGATAGATAATTTTTAGAATTCAACATTTAATATATGTTGTGGTATTTTTCAATTTTTATATCAAAAAAGCCCACTTTATTTAAACAAAATTCTTAAAATTTGGATTTTTCAAACAATATCAATTTCTCGATATGTGCAGAAGTGAATATCAATGTTATTACTATTAAACAGAAATTTGAAAAATGTTTAAATTAGAGAAAATCTTTTTTGTCAATTAAATTTTACCAATGGCTGTCTACATGAAAACGAAAATAAATGTTTTATTAAAGCAGCAAATTAAGAAAATTAATAATATATATAAATTTGGCAATTTAAAAAGAATCTTCAAATATTGATTTTATCGACTGAGAAGATACTCAGTAAATGCAAATGTTATAATCTCATCGATTCGCTATTTAAACAATCTGGAACTTTCCTTTCTTTACAATGGAAATAAAATTAGAATTTCATTTTAATTCGAGTTTGATTTTGTTTGAATAATTTTTGGATAATATTTTTCGATTTTAGATGAATATTAAAAAGTGAAGTTTAATCATAGCTTTGTTTATTTCGATTATTTATTTTGTTGTGTTAATCTTGAATTATTTATTTATTTAATATCTTTTATAAAAATAATCGATTTGATTATTCAAACAACAATGATGAGATAATACATTGGAGTGATAATTTATTTGAGGAATAATTAATATACTTGTCACGAATGTTTGTATTTGATAGAAGAAATCAATTCAAAAATTTCACAAACATAAATTCATTAATTTTTATTACTGTTTATGTGCATTTTTAAGCATTCCAATATCTTTAAAAGTCTTCGAAGCAATTTTTAAATTAATTTACACTTATACAATGTTATCTATATTCTAGTCCAACTGATATACAAACTGAAATTCTACATTGGAATTTATCGATTTTGTGTAATGTTGATAGTTATTTTATATACATTTCCTTTTTTTGTAATTGATTAATAGCGTCTGACGAATGATTTTTCTCATAATTTTGACAATTATTTACGGAATCAGCAATGAAATATGATTGCCTTAAAACTTGACAAAATTTTTGGATTAAAAATTCAATAATGCTGATGCTGTAGAGAAATCTATCGTTCATCGTGATATGGTTAATTTGAAAAATTATTCCTTATCCATAAATTATATTTTATATTGCGTCTTAAGGAAAAACATTCTTCATACAAATTATTGAATAATTTATACAACATCAATCAATGAGATATGGTATCTCGTTTTGAGATCAAAAAGCATAAGTCTTTATTAAACGTTAGCATATTGTACTAAATCGTAAATATAAATTCAAGATTTCTTCAATGATGAGATGGAGTTGCTGAAAAATTTCTGTGATGGGGAAATTTCTGTCATTTGAGAAATGCCATTCTCTTTTGTTAGGAGAACAGATATTCTGTTGTCTTAATGATTGCTAGTGATACATGTATTATAATAATGATTTTAATCAATACAAAAGTTAATTAACATCAAATACGTGTCTCTCTATAATACCGTAATAATTCTCAATCGCATGTAAACTAGATTTATTTTGGCCAAATCGATTGTTGATATCTTGGCTTAAACATTTACACAATAAAATAATTTCTTGTTTATTATATAAATCATTTTTTCCAAAGCATTTAGTTTCTATGGGATTAAAAATTTCATGTGATTTGAGGTGAGTGAAAACACAATCTTTAATTATAGATTTGGAAATTTAGGGCACTGATGCTTTCGGTAGTTTACAAATTTTATATTCGTCTGAAAACTAAGAACACAATACTTGATGAAACCAATTTATATATAGCTATTATACGAGACCATAAGTTTTATCTTTGATCTTTATTTAAATTTCTACCGAATAGCATTTTCGATGTTTGTAGTTGAGATAAATCATTCTTGAACATCGTCTAACACAGATTTAATGAATCTTTCTAACGACAAAGACCATTTAAATTTAAACTGACTTTCAATCATCGCTTTGCTTTTCTTAATTAACTAATTCATTATTATTTCTGTATTGAGCTGAACTGATTTGTTTTGAAAGTTATCAATAATCTAGTGACGGTGTTCCATTGATTTTTTGCTGTGCAGATTAGCATAAATCTAATTTACTACACGTAAGGTTTTGGTTAAGTGTTTAAAAATAGTTCGTACGCGGAACGTTGACACGACATTGACCGAAACATATTTGGAACGGATTAATTTGTAGTGTGGGCTGGTAGTTTTGAATGCATTAATCAGGCATTATTAATCGTGCATACACGCACATACAGACTTATATTTTTGAAATTTGGCAGTCTGAAATTTATGAATGTTTTCACAATAATTTCTCCATAATCATACATTTAAACATTCAATTGTGAAGTGTTGACTGTTTACATTGGATACGACGAATCTGTGTAATCTTTGGTTTACTGATTTGATAGATTTGATTTGGATATATTTTCTGTGGTTTTTGGGTCGGTTTTTTAAACTGAAATCGGAGAAAAATTAGGTTTCTGTGACATTTATGTTTGTCACAATAAATATGGCTAATAGACAATTTTGGAATTTTTTTGTGGAAAATTTTTGTGATTCGAGAAAGTCAATTAAGAGTTATTTGAAAAATGTTATTAGCAGAATTGGAAATGTATATTTTTGTTAATGATCTTTTCATTATCACGAATATAATTTGTTGAAAAATGAAATATTTATCACGAATAAAAATAAAATCGATAAGAGGTTTATACAATTGTTCTTTACTTTCAATTTTAACATACAATTTAAATTTAAAATCATATGGTTAGAATTATTTAAGAGTAAATTTGATTATTTATTAATAATAAATTCATTTAGAATCGAGAAAAATATTTTAGAAGTCGATAGAATTTATAATTTTCCAAATTATTAGTTTTCATTGACAAAATTGAAGATCCAATATTATTCCCTTTATGTGATAAATATCGGGTACTCTGAATTAGCTAAGTAAGAATTTCTAATGGATGGACAGAGGTCTGAACAATGTTTTTGATTCGTCATTTTTAAATAAACTTAAGTTACGGGGGAGTATAAAAATGGACTTGATATTCCGAGTTTTGAAAGGTCAATTTTATTTATTGGAAATCTTTTTCAACATTTTAATTGAAATACAATAACTATTATGTTGTACAACTGTGAAATATGATTTACGATATCATATTTTTGATCTAAACATTGTGTTATTATTCGTAGATTAAGATATGTGTCAAATATAAATAACGCATATAATTATCTATATATCATATTTGATATAGCACGTCGAGATTTTTAATTATAAATTTATTCATCAACAGCTTATCGTTGTCAATTCAATGGCTTTACCATTGAGCATTTTTACTTTTGATAATTTTGGAAAGATTCTTCTTCCGAATAAAACATTAATATATCTATGCTTTATAAAATGTTTTTACTTTATGTATTTGTTTTATATTGTACTTTATATTTATATTTTAAATTAATACGATTTGAAATCGAACAAATCTCAGTGATCTTTGTTCCATAATAGTCTAAATTGGTACTCTAAAATAGTTCATTGAATCACATTACATCCATAACTTTCATTTTTGAAGATCACTGTATTTTTTCGCTTCTATAAAATCGGTAAATTTTAGATTCCTCATTCCTTTGATAGTGGAGTGCATTTTCCTATCTCCATAGTTCTGAAATCTGCTTTTACTCTCATTTCATAATTTTACTGCTATTAATACTAATTATTGAGTATTTCTAGATTTTGGGAAAAATCTTTATTAATATCGATTATTTAATTTCTTTTAATAAAATTACTATTTTCATTAGAAAAACTCCAAAATAATTTTAAATTTAATTATAATTAAAAATAATTAATTTGTCGTTTATTTAATTTTATCAGATATTCTAGATTGTCAATCTTGATACTAAATGAAAATCTATTTTATTATTAGTACAAAAGCAAAAATCCGCACTATTCAAATACAATAATTGAAACTGAAACTTGGGCCATAACTCAAGGTTAATTGTTTAGTTAGACAGCTTTGAATATTGGTGATGTTATGAAAATGTTTTACACAGAACCTTCAAATAATAGGTGTTTCCCTGGCGATAATAATTTTAATTATAATTTGATCTGGAGTGATAAACTAATAACATTTTATCTGTATTTAGAATCTAAATAGCAATAATCCGCCGAGGTTGAGTTCTAGTAGCAGCTCAGGTGTTTGGAGTCAAATGGCCAATAATAACTCAGAAATCAGAATGATACCAAGCGATGCAGTCATTCTGTTATACAGGCTTGGCGAAGGCGAATTTGGCGAAGTATATAGAGGTAGACTGCATTTAGATAATGGCCAAGTTGAAGAAGTTGCTGTTAAGGTGATATTTATATTTTATATTTGTATTTTATAAATAAGATGTTTTATTTCATACGATTCGAGTTTTATAATTAACTGAGAAATCGAAAAGCTCTCTAATAAATGCTTTGTAATTCACTATTTATAATATATTTTTATAAATAAATCGCTCCTAATTGATACCTGTTCTCAAAAGGCACAGCACAAGAATTCTAGGGGTACTCAATAAATAAATAAATAATTATTAATTTTTATTAGTTTTACAGCATTAATTATAATTTTGTTATTTTATTTAATGTAAACAATTGGCATTTGCAAATATAAAGAAATGTCTAATTAAATAAAAATGGTGTAAATGCTACAGAAGTTAGTTTTGAATAGTGATTTATAACTAAGATAAAGAAAAGATTATATTTTGTTTCTCCAATATTCTCAATAAATTTCCTTTTTATGTATAACAGATTTCTTAATGGTATGAAAACTAAAATGGTTTAGTATCGGTGGGTTAAATTATCAAATATAAGCCGCATTAAAATTTAATTAAGGGAAATTTTTATTTAATCTTTTGATAATTTTTATCTTTATTAAGAATTACTTAAGATATAAACGCCTATGGACATATTAAATGGGATGGTACTGACAGTATTATAACTAAAGTTAAATGTAAAATCAGATCGTATATAAATTTAAAGAAATACAAAATAAATATTGCTGATATCCGAGAAATAATGACATTTTCTTCGTTCCGGTCGACTGTATATCAGAGCGACTTACTTAATATATTTTTAAAAAAACTTGAAATATTGAGAATTCCTAGTTATTGGATGGTTTCTGTAGTTAACTCTACCGATTTGAAATTATAACTCAATATATCATCTAATTTTTCATTAAATAATTGAATGTTTTATTTTGATTTCTTTATCTGTTTATTTCGAGACTGAACTGTTTTTCATGATTAACTGAATATTTATGAATAGTTCCGTAAAATGTATATCGATTTTTCGGTTTAGGTTTTGGTACAGCCATCTCAAAGATTAGATTTTATGAAAGAAGCAAGTATTATGATGCAATTATCTCATCCAAATATCATTACCATGTATGGGGTGTGTGAAAATAAGAGACTAATGATGATATTAGAAGTTGCCAATTTGGGATCACTTTTAGATTATTTACTAGATTATCCTGAAAAGATTCAACTTAGTGATCTTCACAACTGGGCGATGCAGGTATAAATTGATATCGAATCGATTATAAATGATAAAAAATATTAATTTTTTCATGGAAGATTGCTAGCGGTATGACTTATCTAGAGAGTAAAGGATTTGTACATCGAGATTTGGCTTGTAGGAATGTTCTATTGTCTAATGAGAATTGTTGCAAAATTAGTGATTTTGGATTGTCGAGAGCAGTTGGCGTTGAAAGCGATTATTATAAAGCCACAAGACGTGGTAAATGGCCGGTGAAATGGTACGCTCCAGAATCAATTTATTATAAAACATTCAGTCATGCCAGTGATGTTTGGAGTTATGGGGTATGCCTATGGGAAATGTGGAGTTTAGGAGAACATCCGTACGCGCAGCAAGATAGTTTTGAGGTTTTACGGCAAATAGAAGAAGGTGTTCGACTTCCAAGACCAAAATTCACATCAGACAAAGTATATATGCTGATGCAGCAATGTTGGGCATACAGACCTGAAGATAGACCAACGTTTTCTCACTTATTAGCTGTATTTTCTCATTTATGTACAAACATATATGAAAATGTCGATCCTCCTGATCATTAGTTCTTTGTGCAATTTATTAGCAGATACGTGACAATATAAATTAATATATTCATTTTGACTAAACCCAGTTGTAACGAATTGTATTTGTTTTAATTTTAAACAGTAAATGTATTCTATTTTATTAAAATAAATCTCGATTTATTATTAATTTCTGTTATGAAAATGTTATTGAACGTCAGAATATATATAAATATATTATTGGATAAAGTTGTGACTTGTATCTGTTTTCTGATTGGAACATTAACAACACATCATAACGAAACAATATTCAAATTTAATCACTCCATATATTTTAGTTGTTTTTCACATGAGCCAGATTATAATACAGCTGATATTCTCTTTGATAGATCAACTTCACATTTATAGCTCTGCTGGCATTCTATTACATTTCTGGGCGAATTAGTAGACTAAATTCCTCACACCCCAACTTGGCTAATGTATGTGAAAAAATAATGGTGAAGCGATGATAATATTGATTATGGGTGTTTACGTTTCAGATAATTGTGATAATATCAAAAATCAATCTGGATTTAATAGGGAAATTTATAATTGGAATACTAAATTAAACCGGTTAATTTAATGAGTTAGATTTGTAGAAATCAAATTTCAAATATATTTTCGCCTCTGTAATCGTTTAATATTATTGTATTATATAAATTTTATTGGATTCCAAACATTTGTTATAGAATTCAAAAAATCTAACTAGTAAATTATAGATGAAGTTTAAAGGCTCTTTCCTACAGATAAAATGTTTTTAGTTCCACAAATTTCCATGAAAGTGTTCTTACTTGAGGTAGTGATTGAAATACAAATATTAAAATATACTCAAATTCACAATGAAATATTTTGTAATAAGATAAATTATTATAAAGGAGATAATTATTATATTATAGTTGAGGCAAATAACGAGAAAGTTGTTTCGCTTTCTAATTAGAATTCTAATGTTTGGTTCTGTTTCGATAGAACTTGAAAATTTTATAAATCTCTGATAGCAGTGCTGTAAGAGGAGTCCTCAGAAGATTTTATCGGTGATTAAGTCTAATGACACCGAAACCACTATTATAATTTTGATTGAATTTTAAATATTTAGTGTTTAATTTGAATTCTAGATGAACGAGGTTCAAGCTAGAACTTAGTAGATAGATGTTAAGTTGTAATTATACAAGAATTTAAATGCTTAAAAAATTACTTTTCTCACTTTTTACTGAATCAAATTTTTCGTAACAAATTGGCTTCTAATACTCTCTTCAAAACTAGTTTCTTCAAATTGTAAAAATGAGCAGTACTTCTTGTTTGTGCTGATTTGAGGTGGGTCATCAACACACTGGATTTTCTAAATTTATTCGTGCTACTTTTCTGTTTATTACGATTCATTTCCGATTTAATTTGTGCCCATTTTTGTTTTTTACCTATTGCTAGTATTTTATTGCTAGCGTAAAATATTGTCTAACTCGAATGAATTATTTATTGACAGGCGAATTTCTAATCGGATTAAATATTAATAGCCATTTTAATTAGCAACTAATTTTGGATCGGGACCACTCATTTATCTTTTGGATTCTTAAATCTGTCGCAAAATAATAAATCCCACTGAGATACAACAACTGGTGAGCACAAAGTGATAATCAGGAAATAAAAGCACAACCTTATCAAATTAATATAATAAGGCAGCAATCTAATATGAATGTACATTCAAAAGCAAATGTAACTAATGTACAACCTGATGAAAATCAAGATGGTGAAATGAATATTCCAAATATTACGAATGAGATTTTATCTATTAAAATGAATATCACTCCATGAAGTTCTGTTGGGTTTGTTAAGTTCGTAAGCTTGATGTGACCTGGATCAAAACACATTTAAATTATACCACAACCTATAAATACGGTCCTCCAAACGACCACCAGTAGAATTCAAGAAACCGAAAAAAAATTAAATTAATAATTTTAATGGTCGACGAATTATACAAGTTGTAATACCAACCAAATTTAATGAATTTTTAAAATGATAAATAGTTAAAGAAAAAAGTAACAAAAATGATAGAAATTTGTAAAAGTGATGGAAAATCATAAGTACAGTATTCCTCTTCCTAACCTTCAATTCCTCGAAACCGCCACATTTTTCCAATTCCTCAAAAGTGGCGGTTAGGAGGAGGAATACTGTACAAAGTACCGAATCTCGGTATTTATATAAGTTGGTGGATTTCTATCACAATTCACTCTTACGAAAAATAACTTCGATAACAATTCTACTTACTAAGAAATATTTTCGGTAAGATTCGGTGGAACCAGGAAAAATAAGGAAACGTTGAAATTCGAAATTATAAATAATTTTTGGAAATATTAACAATACAACCTATAATAATAAATAAAATAAACACCTGTTCAAACGGTTCTGAGCTTTTGAAGATATATTATAAAATTTATACTACAATGTTCGGAACACGAATAAGTTCTCGAAGTGAGATAACTGAACCAATTTGTTGTATAAATTTCTGTGTTATTTAAAAGACATTTGTGTAAAAAAATTTGTTTATATCATAATTAAAAGTTTTGATAACTATTAGTCTGTTTGATTTGATAAATCAGCTAATAAAATAAATAATAAGAATAAAAACTTACGCTATTGAGTCGAAAGATTATAATATCAATACAGAACATCAAACATAATCCCATATATATGGAATTATGTTTGATGTTCTGTGTTCATGTTAGAAAGAGAGAAGTTAGATATCAGAATGATTCCTGGTTGAACATTATTTTCATAACATGAGTGCTGAATAAATTGAAACTTTCAGTGATTGAGTAACTAATTTTGGTTTATTTTCCTAAAGGAAATTAAAATAGATTATTGTACTATGTAAAACATTTTTTAACGTTGTAATAAATTTGAATTAGATTGATTATAATTCAGGCACCTATCGGATTGACATCGCGCTTCAACCGGAGTACAGAACTAATTAGAAATAAAGCATAAAAAACAAATACAATCATCAAAAATTATAAAAATCTTTTTGGATTTGTTTAAATCAGAAGGATTCATAATCCCATCACTTTATATTCCGTAGTCATAGGTTAGTTAACTTTTTATCAATCCATTGAGTTCTTGAAATAATTTGTTTATACTTTCTTTTGATTATCTATTTTTGAAATCTTGATATTCTTCTTAATAAACAGTATTGGAAAAAAATTATTAAATTATTATAATCTAAAAAATTTGAACATAATAACATTTTTTATCCACGACCAGAAATTCCAAAAATAATCATTCTAAAACGTAAATCACTTTTAAAAAGAATGTATATAAAAAATTCTACATACAAACATGGCGAGTGTGAATTTTGACTTACCTACTCAATTCTATATAATTTTCAATTTTATCCATAATGTAGTTGTATAATTTAAATATTGTTATTATAATGACGTGTGTTGTTATTGGTTAAAATAAATTCATTCTAGCAAATATTTGGAAAGAGTATTCTATTGGTTTTCTTTATATAAATGTTTTAGTAGATTATTGGTTTTTAGGTGGTAAAGAGTTGGCTGCGTTTTATTAGATGTTACTGTGCTCGTATAATGCCAGTCGGACTCCAAGCGATTGGTTACGTTGGATTTGAAGTAGTTAGAATATAAATAATATAACAATAGAATAAATAACAATAACGATCTGAACTAGAATGTAATTATCAATTAAATTATGAATAACAGAATTAGAAACACAAATGTATAAATATAATTGTGTTAACAAAGAACTGGCGAAGCGTGGCTTGCTTAACCAGAGGGCAAGATTCACGGTACGGGTGAACCGTTCAAAGAAATAAAACTTATTAAAAAGACGGGAGAAAAACGAAGAGATATTTAGTTGATACCGAATCTATCGACACGGTATGAAATTTACTCAATAAGTCGCTTTATACCTTGCTGCTTAATCGGTTGGCTTTTGACGGAGATTTTATGTGCTGATCTCTAACGAAAAGTTTCTCGCTGCGTGTAATTTTCTATTAGATCGCTGCTTAAAACTGATAAATGTCAGTTAGCTGTTTGTCTAGTAATTTTTTTGGCGAATTGTTCTGTTTCTCCGGCTGCTTTTATACTATTTTTCGTTATATCTGTGCCCAATCATAAATTTTCTATTTTTGGAATTCTACAATCCTATTTTTATCTTGATCTATTTTGGAATTAATAAATTCTATTCTTAGATTCTAATCTATTTTTGTAATTATTAAATTCTATTTTTTATAGGTTTTGATTTATTTTTGGAGTTTAATTATATTATTATATTGGTGGGCGTGATATGTGCTTATATGACTCATTGTGGGTGGATATTGGATCCTAACAATTCTAAAGCTTTAAAGACTGAATTGATTGTATTTTATAACTTTTGATACACTGAACTGATTTTGATAACTTACATATTAAATTGTAGATAATTAAATGGAGAATTTTTATTCATTATTATTATTATCAATATTAATTTGCATTATATGCTTTTTGCTTTTATTTATTTTACCAAGGCGTTTTTTAGATTTTTTTATGTGCTTTAAAATCTGGAATGGTTTGGAAAGTTAAATTGACAATTTCGTATTTTCCCGATCTTTTTTATAGTTTTTTGAAGGATTGATTTTTTTAATAATAGTACTCAAAGTCAGTACTTAAATATGAATGAGCGAATGAAGATTTTTACTACTTCTGCGAAATCATCATTTAATGTGAGCAACTTTCATTTTTAAATATTGTCATTGCACTATTCAAGTAAATATTCGATTAATTTAAAGTTTAAAACATTTTAATTAAAAATAATACTAGATTAGTATTTAAATACATTTTCACGGTTTGCTGAAATCCTCAAAGAACAGAGAGTTGTAAATGAAAATAATTATCTAGTGAAGTCGAATTAGTTGCTAAGAAACAATATGCGAAGAAGCTAATCCACCCATAAAAAACTGAGTTAAGCAAGCAATCGATGTATCTAAAGGAAATTTTATCATTTTGGGTAATTTACAGGGTAGTTAGTTGTTTTATACATAAACCGTTTATGAACAAGGTTAGAAAGCGTCATCGCATTTTTAAACTATATATTAACTAAACTTATGGTTTGACATGTCAACTGCTCTTCAGTCGGCCCTTTTGAACAAATAACTATTTAACTTTTAGTGAAATTAACATAATAATTAAAATTTGGTTTTGTTTACCGATTTGGGATCAAATAAGTAAAAGGATTCGGGAAATACAAACTTACTTATTGGGTTTAAAGAACCACAATAACATAATATATAAATCCAAAAACTGTAATTAATTTAAAAATTTGCTATTGAAAACTGATTCAAATAACATGTAAAATAAGTATTTCATTGAACATTTTCTATATTAATACGTTAAATAAAAAATTCCACAACGCTTATTCAATTAGGTTTAGAAAATCTTCAAATTTTATTGCTTTATCAACTCTAGATGTCTAGACTATTTCTCAACCACACGTATGCTCGACATTTTCATTAGTGAAATATGTAATTGAATAAAACCTATAAAAGCTTGGTAAATTGACTGGGAAAGATTTTGGTTACTTTAATAAATAGATATAAATAAATAATCGATCAATATTTAAAATCAATAATCTTGAAATAAAGGCAATTCAAAATTTTAAACATATTATAAATTATTCAATTATCTCATCAATGAAAATTCGCAACAAGAAATGAAAACTGAATCTAAGTAAATCAAATAGTCATTCAAAAGTAAGTTGAATAAATACAATAAAAAGATGAAATTAATTCTTGATAAAATCTTGATAACTATACCCCTGTCAATTTACAAATTGGATCAGTTAATCGGTCAATTAATGTGACCATTTTTGCTCTTATCATTCCAAATTCAGCATTTCGAGATCCACATAAACATAATAACACTGTTCCAACTTTACTAATAGCCAATTTTCCAAATTCTAGTTCTATTAATAGTTCCTGAATTTGATCGTCCTGGGATATTAGGATATAAAATTTTTAAAAATATTATTCACATACAACCGGTACATTATCTTGTTGTCTTTGATAAATATTCCATATATTTGCGACAATTGCAGCCTTAGTTTTTTCATCGTTCGAATTTACGTTTGATTGGGCTAGTATAATTCCTTCAGAAGTAAATAATAATATCGAATCAACTCCAGACCCAACATAATGATTAAGTGTTGTAGAAAGTGCTTTAGTACGTAACATGAAAATGACTAATAATAAATATGGAATAAGAATAATTTAAATGTATATTATTCACATTATTTAAACAGAATTAAGTTTTACATTATATATTTTTATTTTAAAAGACTTAAAATTTCATGCTTTTGAATTTATTTAAT